>JACXGM010019733.1:0-18233 GCA_016801145.1 Umbra pygmaea
GCGACAGGAAGTCACGTGGTTTTGAGACAGGAACTAGCATACGTTTACAAAAACTGCTGATACGGGGCCATAACGTGAGGTACAAGGTATTGGAGCTTTTTATCCATAGTCCTGTTTCTTTAGAAATAAACAATGGAGAAATAGAGTCTTTAAACGCTTCCGATTTCAATTTATTCGCTGTCAAAGTGACCCCTAAACTAATTGGAATTAATGGAATGCTAACGTGAGCTGACAGCCTGGTAGCATCTGACTCGCTACATACAAGCCTCGACTTCCGGATGAAAAGCTACCGCCTTGTTTGATTGTAGCATTGTCCCAGTCTGCCCGTTTAGCTTGCAGCCACAGGTGTCGTCTATGTTTTAAAACGGATGAGATCCTGCAGGAATCCTAAAAAGCTTGACTCACAACTACTGCAATTTTCGCATCCCACGCTTAATTATACAATCTATGATCCCACGACACAACAATTAGGCATTTTTATCTTGACGAGAAATTCTCTGGTTACCACACATTCCAATGGCATTGAATTCACTTTCTGACCCCAATATGCGCAGTGCGTACCGCAAATTTTCCTGCGACGTCAACCGTGAAGGGGTCTATTGCTGCAACCTTTTTGCCAACGTAGAATCACTAAATGTGTTCTCCCAGCGCGTGATTAATTAACCTCCAAAAGCGCGTTCAGAAGTATTTTCTTCTGAGTGCGCACGACAGTAGAGGCGCAGCAGAGGAGGTGATTGACACAGATAACTTATAACGTCCATATTTGCTACTATATTAGCTAACACCTGTGTCTGCTTTGGAAATCGAAATACTCTTCCAAAACAAAGCAGACTCTTGGAACGTAGTTTTCAAAACGGTAAGGAAAATAGTTGCTAATATTAAAGTCAGGTGTCTAGCTACAGTATCTAGCTTAACATTTTCAGCAGATGGCTAGCCAGCATGCAAAAGCTCTGGTTATGTACTGTACTGCAAAGTAAGTTTATTAACTAGCTACTGTAAATGTGTACCTGAAATATACAGTAAAGCCTAGCTCTCATAGTAGCTCACTTTATATATTTAATAAGAAAATGCAAGAAGTGCAGTGCAAGACAAACACATGGTAAGCCCTCACTCATACAATTATAGACTTTGTTTTACAGAGAATAATGAGAATAACAGGGATACAAAACAAAATTATGCTGAGACAGGCTGCAATACTGGAAGACCAAGAGAGGAGAGAGGTTAGTGTATATTATATTTAAAAAAAGGTTTTTCAGTAATGTATTTTTGTTTATCCATAAGTGACCTTTCTGACAGGGTAGGTAGGCAGAAGCTATACTGTAATACATGACACATGACATAATAGCCTAGTGAAGTAAAAGTAAAATCTCCTCAGAAATCTGTACTTTGATTAAGGGCCTCTATTAACATTTCAATCAATTATTAGGCTAATTGATCGTTATTATAACATCATATTTAATGTAAGGCACTAGCTACCCTTTACCGATATAAAACTATTTGTTAAGCAAATGCAAATGTAATGCTCAGGAATATTGGTGACTTAGGGTTGGCTTGTAAGTAATAATAATTTTGTATACAGTTCTATAAGTGGTCCTCTGTCTCTCTCTAAGTAAAAGAATGAAACATGTACAGTAGGAAATTACACATTGAAAGTGGGTACACTATTTGCAGTTACAATTTACCCCCATTAAAAAATGGGCTGGTGACCCATAAAACTCCCGGGCTGAAAATGTGTCCCACTCCGCCCCTGATTGCAATAATAAAGAACTGCTACATTTGTGTAGATGAGAGGAGCAAAGTGTATGCACGTTATGCACACGCTACATTATGGTTAGGCATGCGCCCTTAAAATAGCATATGAATAACACGCCACTGACTTTTAACCAGGTTTTTCCAGGTCAGTGGCGGAATTGTTTTCGGGGACTGCAAGATAGCACCAGGGAACGTTTGCGCCGAAACACGCCTCTTCTTTTCGCTGAACCGCCCAACGAACGCAAGTTCATTCCCCAATTTACCGACGCGCGTCTGTGGAGGGAAAAGTCCAATATGCGTCGGGTGTAAGATAGGAATGATACATGCGTTTGTGTAAAAAGTCAATTGCGCTGGGTGTAAGATAGAGCCCACAATGTTATTTGGTGTATAAATGTTGTATATTAAAATGCAATTAGATCGAGCAGACAGTCCGAAACCAAATTAGGTAGAAAGATTAAAAAAATGAATTTATTCTCTACGGGCATTTCTCCGTTCCTGTTTCTATGTCTACCTTGAAAGCCTATATTTTGCTTAGGCTACAGTACAGTAAGACATGACAGGGTAAAACAAATCCACAACAAAAGCACTACTATAATGTAAATAGCTATTTCGTTTTTTATTAGCATTTATTTTTTGCACATTTTGCATGTTTGTTCCATTTGATTGTTTTTGTATTTAATATATTTTACTGTTGTTGTATCATTGTTCTAGTACATTTAGCATTTTTGTTGCTTTTTTGTATTTGTGATCTGTTGTATGCTTGGTCAATCTTTAATTGATTTGCAAATTTACCATTTTTTTTCGTCTATTATCATGACATTGCCTATGCGTGGCTTAATGTTGTGTTTTTTTTATGTGTGCCTTTAAAAAAAATTGTTGTTACTACACTCTGAAATAGTGGATCTGCACCGTGTGAATCCACAGAACTTTATACTACGTTAGTGGTTAGAGAGAAGAGGCTAGGACTGAGTTTACTTGGGGATTTAGCAATATTGACTCAAGTGACTCAAGTGACTCGTACAACCCGGATCAGTTTAGTGAGTGACTCAGAATAACCCGAATCCTTAAAATGAATCGAGTTTGCCATGCCTAATTTCTACGCGCGTGGAGTTGATTTCTATGCACGTGGAAGAAACTGACTTTTGACATTTGGGTGTGGAATCCAAGGGAGACATTGGCCCTCCTATGATTGGTCAATTGCTTTCAACACTGTGACACCTTCATTGGTTAAATTATCAGCTAACACTCTCCCTTCAAAATAACAGTCCAGACATCTTTATCTCACTATTAATCTACTGTGCTATCATTAAATTTACATTCAACGCTATAATTATCCACAAAAACGATTGTGTTTTTTAACTACCGTATAACCGATGGCGCCTTATATATGGCATGTTTTTTACACAAGATAAGTGGGGTATGAATACAAATGACAAGTATAATGACAATTGTTGGAAGGGAACTGCTTCTGAACTGTACAGATGTCACACGATAAAGTGGTGCTTTTCATACCGTGGCACCAATCAGTGCATTTAGTTGCCAATAAATGGTCTATACTCGTCGTTGCGTGGTGCTTGACCAGTGGTTCCCAAACCTCTCCTCGGGGACCCCCAGACAGGCCATGTTTTTGTTTTAACCCTGAAATAGCACACCTGATTCAAATAGTCAAAGTCTTTATGTGTAGATGACTAATGTAATCAGTTGTGTCATTTCAGGGTGAAAATAAAAACATGGCCTGTCTGAGGGTCCCCGAGGAGAGGTTTGGGAACCACTGTGCTTGACCACCTAAAAAAAACAGGAGATTGCAGTTCTAATGCTTCTTAGAGATACATTTTTTGGGGACATATAGACCATTAAACCAATGTAATTTTATTATTATACACAGTAGAATACTGTTCTTAATTTAATAACGGCTTGTTTTAAAACGGCTTTAGGAAAGCAAATAAATATCATTGACTACTGTGTCTGCATTCTCCAATCAGAATGTGTCCCTGAATCCTTTGTGAAAAATTTTAACTATTTACACAGTATATCAAAGTACAGTTTTACTTTGCAGTACAAAAATGGGAAAAGAACATAGTTTTTAAATCGTCATACAATGCTGTAACCCAGGGGTGTCAAACCGGATCCACAAAGGGCCTAGTGTCTGCAGGTTTTTGCTTTTACCTTGTAGCTGAATGATTGAATGTCATTAATTAGTTAGGATCTCCCCTCACCTGGCAGTCTTAATAGTTCTTAATTGGGCACTAATTGAAGGGACAGACCAAAAACCAGCATACACTAGGCCCTCCGTGGAACCGTTTTGACACCTGTGCTGTAACCTATTAAAGCCGCTCCCTCAAAAGACAACTTTTTTTCAGAGAGGTCTCCAGAGCACCGTGGTGCAGCAGGCTAGATCGGTTGCGGTTACAGTGACATTTTTCAGTGTAGGGAGTTGTAAGTTCTAGACCAGCTCAGGACCATGTCCTTTTTTTCTCAGCTTGTTTATAGAGGAGGCATTCAAATTGTTTTTTTTAATTAATTATGATAACTAGTTACTTATAAACTACCATTACCTGGTCATTTAGGTTTTATATAATGACTGTATTTAAGATTATTTTAATTCAGCAACAAAGGCCTATGTTTACAAATGTAAACTGTAGGTAATATATATATATATATCTGTTGTCACCCTTTGTGCTGACCAGACCAGAGCTGACCAGACCAGACTGAGATGAAGAAGTTCATAATTTTTGTAGAAATTAGACACTTTTAATCTCCCCTCGGCCAGAAAATGCTGTGATGGCCAATAAGCTAGTCATTGTGTTAGAAAAAACCCAACCCTCCACGAGCTGATTACATGAAACTAAGCAAAAAAACTTGTTGTTCAACGTGTTACTGTAGCTCAAAAGCAAGTTTAGTAAAGTCTAGAGATTGGCCAATACCAATTTTAATTTCTACTAGAGTATTTCATTTTGGGTACTTGCCGATAGGAGTACTGACAAGTAATTTTAATAACTATGCCACATGTCACATTTATCAAGCTAATCTGCTAATTCTTAGACGTTGATCAGCCTAGTAAAAATATACTGTATACAAAAGTAAATATTCCTACATATCCATAAGATCTTCATTTGCATTGCACGGGGCTTGACATTAACTTTATTGGCCACTTGTCCTTCGGACAAGTAAATCTATTTTTTACTTGTCCAATAGCAAAACCTACTTGTCCGAAGCAGACATCATTTTTTTAAATGAATGTCTGTATTTCTGGGAAACAAGCAATAGGCCTATACATTTTTCCCAGTGTCATGTTGAAACCAGGAAATGTAAGCTAAAAAAAGTATATTTTAACGTTTTCCTTTCAGGGAGGGATTTTTGCATTGGCACCAAGGTCATTGGCCAGGGCATTAAGGCCTTCTAGAAAATTAGCCAACTCATTTGCTCTTAAAAGCAGCAATTCAATTCAACGTGAAGTGCCGTCACATTTACAACAGGGCCTCAAACTAAAATTTTGTCACTACTTATTTAGTAAATATGTTTGACAACATTCTCCCGTATATTTGATGTATTCCCAGTTAGAAATAACATGGTTTACTGCTACATCTGTTTTAACTTCTGTGACTGAGACAAGATGTGAAATAAATGTTTTAGCTACCGCTTTAAGGTTGCCATGGTAACGGAGTCTGCAGAATATTTCTGTCACATCTTGAATCTGACCATTTTTTTCTCAAGTTTTTTTCGCAGTTCAAACTCATAACCAGGGTGGGAAATTAATTTAGCCACTGTGGCTGGTGGATGCCCTAATTTTACCAGCCAATTCTACCAATTCAAAAAAGAAAACGCATTTGCAGCTTCTATATGGCTTCAATACATCAAATTCATCGTTGATAAGTCTTATTAGGCAAATTACAAAAGGGACATGTTTTGAAGACAAGTCTGTGAGACTAATGGTTTTCAGATGATTGACAAATTATGCTAACCAATGTATTGGATGTCCAACTACTATTTATATTTGGCTACTTTTAGACAATAGCAAGTAGTTTCACACTTGAGATGTGTAGGCTAAAACTTTACTGTTGTAACCTATATCACAATATTTATTTAGTCAGCAGTTAATTTTACATTTGTAAATTTGTTTTTATAATAATCTGTTTGGAAAACATCTGAGATTACTAATAAAACAATCCAAACATTGGTTTAATTAGCTACTTGAGTTACATTCAGTTGTTAAATCAACAAAATTTGCAATTGAGAACTTCGACATCCTACTGTTACATTTGTGTATGCGTGCGTGTTTAAGATTCTCTGTCAAACGATAATGCCGCCTATCAGAATCCAATCATGAAGTCAGACTCAACGAACACCAACACCCCTCGTGTTTTTACCCATGAACTCTTAACATTACGCGCTTTGTGTGTGAAATGGTTGCTTGTTTTACTTTTTTCCATCACGAAACATTACATTATATAGCTAATCGTATCACATTCGCATGAAATCCCTCACATCTGTAATACATGATTTCCCCTTTATTTTTTCTACATTGACATAGCCTACCGTGGTTTATAATACTGTGGAATTATCTCGCTTTTTTCGCGTGTGCTACATTCCTACCCTGACTCGTAACAACATTCAAGCATCTAAATTAAAAATGTCAGAACTTTTGGAACATGGTATTAAAAGTATAGCTTTAAATAAATATTCTCTCGCGCTTCTGAATTGTCTTTCTGACACGCGCTCATTCAATTTCGGCCACTGTTATCACGCGCAGTTGAATGAATGAATGAATGAATTTTATTTATTTACTTTACTTTTGTCGATGATGTGAGCCATGTGACTACCATGCAGCAAAACTGTGTTTGAGAACATAAGATAAAATTGCGGTCATAGTCTACATGACACACACCTTTTTTTTGCCAAAAAAGGACAAGTCACTAATATTCGATTAATTTGTTTAGCTTAATCAGTGTACTTGTTGAATTACAATTAATTTTACTTGTCCCCGCTATGATAACAGTATCAAATGTTTACAGAACAAGCGGGAACCCAGCGTGCCTGTATCTTTCTCTATTCCTGTTCTTTTACATAACAGAAAGTCTAGGGCTGTCTCAAGCCAGATAGCAAACCCATCTAATCTACTGCCTATTACATGTCAAACTAAAATTGCTGTGGGGGAAAGCAAGAATACCACCGTTAAATTAGCACTTTTAAACATCCATTCACTTAAAAATAAATCACTTCTAGTCAAAGACTTAATAACCACAAGCAACCTAGATTTTTTTTCTTCTAAGTGAAACATGGCTATCAGAGAGCTGCAGTGCAACAATCCTCAATGAAACTGCCCCTCCTAACTTTAATTTTATGAGTGTCTGCAGAACGGTTGGGAGAGGAGGAGGTGTAGCAGCCCTTTTTAAAGATGTCTATCAATGTAAGCAAGTGTCATTGGGAAATTACCCGTCTTGAGAATATCTAGGAATGGTGTTAAAAGGTGCTCCACGCATTCTACTTGTCATTATTTACAGGCCTCCAAAATACTCTCCACCCTTTGTTGAGGACTTACAGAATTGCTATCAGCAATTTCCTCAAGAGTTTGACTGTCTTGCTATTACCTGCGGACTCTTGATTTTCTCCTTGATTCTTTTAACTCAAACGTTAAGAGGGCAATTGATGATATTGCTCCTGTGAAAGTCAGGAAGAAAAATGGCAGACAGAAGGCACCATGGAGAAACTCAACAACAGTTCAAAATTTGATGAGAAATTGCAGAAAATCTGAGCGCATGTGGCGGAAGACAAAACTTGAAGTCCATTATGACATCTATAAAAACACCCTTCATGCCTTCAATGTAGAAATAGGCAAAGCTAGACCGAACTTTTTCTCAAATATTATAAACAGCAACTTTAACAACACACACACTCTTTTTGCTACTGTAGAGAGATTAACAAACCCCCCAAGTCACATTCTCAGTGAAATGCTCTCAGACAGTAAATGCAGTGAGTTTGCTTCTTTCTTCTCAGAGAAAATCAATAATATCAGAAAGGTGATCAACACATCTTTGAGTTGCGCTGAGGTCAGACAGATCAGACAACAACCTCAGAAATTAGTCACTATGTCTGTTTTCGAAGCAATTAATGGTAACATTCTGGAAAAAACAGTACAGCACCTTAAAACATCAACCTGCACCTTTGACACACTTCCCACATCTTTTTTTTAAAGTGTGTTTAACTGTTTAGAAGCAGATCTCCTAAAATTGTTAAATTCCTCAATTCTTTCTGGGACTTTTCCAAAGTCCTTAAAAACTGCAGTTGTTAAGCCCCTCCTGAAATAGAGCAATTTGGATCACACCGTACTGAGCAACTACAGACCAATCTCAAATCTCCCTTTCATAGGCAAAATTATTGAAAAAGTGGTTTTCAATCAACTGAACAAATTCTTAAGCTCAAATGGACACTTTGACATTTTTCAATCTGGCTTCCGACCAAATCACAGTACATAGAAAGCGCTCGTAAAGATAATAAATTATATTCGCCTTAATACAGATACAGGCAAACTATCAGTGCTGGTACCTTAGTGCTGCAATTGACACTGTCGACCACAACATACTTCTTGACAGGCTGGAAAACTGGGTCGGGCTTTCTGGGATGGTCCTAAAATAGTTCAGGCCATACCTAGAAGCAAGAGGTTCCTATGTGAGTATAGGCAACCATAAGTCTAAGTGGACATCCATGACGGATTCCCATCCATGTGGAGTCCCACAAGGCTCAATTCTCGCGCCACTCCTATTCAACCTGTATATGCTCCCACTGACTTCTTCAACTTCAACTTCAATTTTATTTTTGTCCCCGAAGGGCGATTAGTTGTGCAGCAATTAAAACACATACAAGACACACAATACATACAACAAGTTCTACACCCAGTTCAACTGGAGCACAGCCATAAAAGTACAAGGACAAATAAATACCAAAACAAGGTGCATGGACAGCAGCGTCAAAGTATCCAACATAGGGTATGAAAAAGTGCATATCAGCATACAAGTTGCCCAGTGTAATCAACAATGACCATCATCAACAATAACAAGAGCATCCATACATTACATCACCACCCCCTTTTATCAGCGATATATTTTGATGTCCTCAGCACATAGTCTGCAGACTTGAATTTATAATCAAACCGAGGAATACCAAAATGTGGTAGCTAGGAGATCAAATAGGACTCCTCCCCTGACCCCTATTCAAGAAGGAGATAGCTACAGGAATAAAGGAGTACTTGTACCTGTTACTCCTTACAGATGGACATCTTAGACGGGAGCCAGACGGCAAGGACTGAAATTCAGAAAATAAGGGGTGGGAGCTGTCAGAGCGAACAGCATTAGCTTTTCTAATTACCTGACCATGGAACAGGTCTGATAATGTGCTCTGTTGGACGCCCAGAATCTTGTTGCTCATCCTCACAATTCTGTTTAGTGCAGTTTTCGATTTTATGTTAAGGTTTCCGAACCAGCAGAGAAGGGAGAAGGTCAGGACAGATTCAATATAAGATCTGTAGAACAGAATCATGAGGGACTTGTCTACATGAAACTTAGAAAGTTTCCTCAGGCAATAAAGGCGCTGCTGGCCTTTTTTGCATAGTGATTCAGAGTGGAAAGTAAATTTAAGCTTGTTATCCACTATAGTCCCAAGATAATTATAAGTTTCAACAAGTTCTACAGTCTGTCCCTTAATAATAGTGTTTTGGTTGTTAGTGGGTTTGTGTCTAAAATCAATGCACTCCCTTAGTTTTCACAATCCTTAGTTTTCTGCACATTTAGGTGTAGGAATGCATTGTCACACCAATCTACAAATTCTGAGCCAAATAATGAGAAAGAAACAAATTGCTTACCACAGCTATGCAGACGACACCCCGATCTACTTAGCCCTATCGTCTAACGACTACAGCCCTATTGACTCCCTATGCCAATGCATTGATGAAATTAACAATTGGATGTGCCAAAACTTTCTTCAGTTAAACAAAGAGAAAACCGAAGTCATTGCATTTGGAAACAAAGATGAAGTTCTCAAGGTGAACGCATACCTTTATGCTAGCGGTCAAACAACTAAAGATCAAGTCCGGAATTTGGTGTGATTCTGGAGTAAGACCTAAGCTTCAGTAGTCATGTTAAAGCAATAACTAAATCAACATATTATCATCTTAAAAATATCTTAAGAATTAGATGCTTTGTTTCCAGACAAGATTTTTATTTTAATTGCTTTAATTTTATCTGTTTTAAATGTTTATGTTTTCCTGTTTATGTAAAGCACCTTGAATTGCCATTGTGTATGAAATGTGCTATATAAATAAACTTGCCTTGCCTTGTCCATTCGGACAAGCGGTTCTACAAGCTCCTTGTCCGACCACTTTTTTCACTTGTCCCAGACAAGCGGACAAGCCTTAATGTCAAGCCCTGATTGCAGGTCAAAAATGTGTGATATTTATTACACATGTCAATAGTTTACGTCTCCTTCCCTAATTAGATAAAACCGGCAGGCCATATTTTTGTTTTCACCCTGAAATGTCACAATTGGTCCAATTAGTCAACTACACATTACACCTTTGACTAATTGAATCAGGTGTGCCATTTCAGGGTTAAAACAAAAACATGGCCGGTCTGGGGGTCCCAGGATAAGGTGGCTTGGAGTAAATGCCTACGTCATATTTTCAACTCTCTGCAAAGGAATGTGTTATTTTATCTCAGTCTATTTAGAAGAAAAAATGTAATTGTATACTGGCGTTTCACTTGTGAATTATCATCTATATTTCTACCACACAGCTCACCGGCAATTTCCACTAACTGCGGAACGGCTGCAGATCCGCTCCGGAACGGCAGCGGAGTCGAAAGGTTTCTATTAAAGTCAATGTGTGTATTTTCACTGACTGTGGAACGGCTGCGTTCCGACTCCGTCCCAGCTCCGGCGATCCGCAGACCTGCGGAGCAGATACGCAGAGCTTCTATTTCTGCCGGATGCCGGAAAGCTCCGCAGCAATTCAGTACAGTATATATCCTGTTATATCGCGCGATCATACGTGAATTCGCGAGGGTCCTTGTATAGTCACTGTCAGCCGTTCCGCAACCAATACGGACCTGGTGGGTATTGAATTATGGTGGAGCACGGAGCCGACACGCAGCGGAGCCGATCTTCAGTCGTTCCGCAGTTAGTGGAAATCCCGGGTCAGTGTTGTGTGGTAGGGATATGCACAGAACAATGATCATTCGTTATGTAGGCCTATGAACTAACAAATTATCGGTTCTAGCTATGTATGCTTTCACTGAAGAAAGAAAGGACAACTGTAATATCCATTTTCCACTAGCAATTCAATTGTTATAAACTTTAGAGATAAAACTTTCTTTATATTCCAGTTTCTGCAGTCAAGGAAGATTAGCAATTTCGGCATATACGTCATCCTTATAAAACAGAGATCTTAAAAATGTGCAAGATTAACAATTTTAATTGAAGACTGACAGATAATTTAGGAAAGAAATGTGTTGTTCGTCTTAGGACCCGGATGTAAACGTCATCACGGTGCATTTTTTCTAAAAATATAGTTTCACAAACAAAGCTATAGCTCATTGGCTGTTCACTCAATCACTCTAAAATGTTAGACTTATGTGGCCAGCACCTTAACAACATGATTTGAATTGGATTCAGTATCCTATCTTAATATATAGCTTTGAAAGGGTTCTTTCAAAGAGGATGTAGAAAAATAAAAACAGAAAATAATTATGCATTATTTTTATTTCATCTTGTGCCATATTCACTGTGTATATTTGTTTGAAATGAATTTTACATATCCAAAAATGTCAAGGTCTTTTCTTTAAAACAATATCAACCATATGTTTGTCCTTGCCTCAGGTCCAGTGTAACAAGGGTTTAACTTTGGGTATGTTTTTTAGGGAGAATTTGACAATTAGGGGGCAATCCCTAACAGGTTAATGAAACTACAGATTTCATATTATTTTCCGGTTCTTGGATGGTAAAACACTTTGGTATTTATAGTGTTATCACAGTGTGCACAATGACTACATTTATAATTCCCATTGGGTGGACCTGAAATCCAGGGCCCATATTTAACAAGCTTCTTAGAATTACTCTTAAGAACACTGCAAGACTTGACTTAAGAGTAAGAAAATTCTTGGCTCAAAGCTGCGCTTAAAAGTTAGTTATCAAACATCTCAGTCCTAAGTGTAGGACTAAATTTTAAGTGTCAGTCTTAGAGCTGATTCACAACACTTTGCTATACCGCAAACGGGATTTTGGATGAGGACAAGAGATGTACTTAGTGTTTAAGAATATTCACAGATAAATTCACATTCAATGGTGACATTCATAAGAGGAGTTGACATTCAATAAACATTTGAATATAAAGAATTTTCAAGAGAATCGATTATGATATACACATTGTAAATTAAAGATCAAAAAAGATTTTCAACACGTCTCCACTATTCAATAAAATATTTCAAACGAGTGTAATGTTAACTGACCTGCCTATATATAGCCTAAAGTTAATGATGTAATCATAGCAATCATGGATTCCAAAAGATAACCGAACTGTAGAGAATAAGGAAAACTGCTTGCTGTGTTTTCTGAGTGGAGAATAAGGAATCTGTGCTTCCACTGGCCAATCCCTCTCCACCACACTTCGTGTGATACGATGTGCCCTGTGAAGGGATATATTATATATTGCCTATATTAGGATCCAGTGTTCTATTAATAAACAATTGTGAATAAATAGCTTACAAAAAGGCTACCTGTTGTAGTTCATTTGGGCTTCTGTCAGTGGCATATGGAAAGGGGTGAGCACCCACAAACGTGTATCCTCTGTCGGCACAAAGTGCCTTTCAAACAGCTGCTTCGGGCCACTTCCATTCAATATTGCGCGTCATGGGTAGACCCAGGCCATTTGGGTACCACATCCAAAATGTTGTAGTTTGCAGCAAACTCAACTTGTGCGTTGATGCTGTGGTACCTCTTCTTATTCATATAAACATTCTCGTTGATGGTGGGAGCAATGATCTTTATATAAGTGCCATCCATTGCGCCTACTACCCTTGGGAAGCCGGCTATTTGCATGAATTGTGTTTGCTTCTGTTGGATTATGCGGGGTGTTGTAGGGAAGTCAGTGAAACGTGTGACAATGTGTTGAGGTGTAAGTGCAATAATTGTTTCCATTACAATTCGGCTTATTGATGGTTGTGATGGGCCAAATCATCAGCATTGCATTGCAAACAAAGCATAATCACCACCTTCAATTCATCTGAAAATGAATTGCTGCATAAATGTCACCGTTTATAATTAATTAAGCGGTGTCAAACAATAAAAAAAACATTCTTCCTCTCCTAAAGATTTGTGCACGTCTCTGTCTACGCCATCACAAGCCCCTACTGGCAACTCTTAACCTTTTGAGAGACCTCTCGAGCGGTCTTAAATAGCTGGGAGAGTAAGAGTGATTCTTAGCTTTGAGAAATTTGATAACTTGCTTTTACACTTAAGTTTGAGAGTAGGAGTACATTTTGTCAATTCTCAGCACTTAAGACTAAAATGGCACTTTGAGAAGCTTGATAAATACGGGCCCAGGTTTCCAGTTTCTTTGGTAATTGCAAGCTATGCGTAAGGGAGTCAGCTAAATTGCATGCTCTGTGGAAGCAATTGCACGCTCTGTGGAAGCAATTGCACGGGGGCATAGATGTAAATTAATTTAGTGTTGGATCGCTTTTGAGGATATTCCAATGTTTTAGAATTATAGATTTTATATGACCAGCACATGGACTATACTCAGTAGAGAAACATAGACGTTGGCCTGTTATATGCGTTGATATGCTATCAAATCCGCGTTGTAGAAATCTTTTGCGCATCTCAACAGCCTGACATTCAAATTCACTGTCAGTACTGCAATTTTGTCTTAGCCTAAGGAATTGGCCAACTGGTATATTTCGTATAAGATGTCTAGGATGATTACTATCTGCACGTAAAAGTGTAGTTCTACTCTGTGGCTTGCGGTAAATGGTGGTTTCCAAAATATTATCAGCGTTTTTTTAAATAGTGATGTCTAAAAGGTCTATTCTTTCTAGATTTTTTTCCGCTGTAAATTGCGGAAAGTTGGGATCTGATTGGTTGAGATATGAGATAAACTTGTTGAGGAGAATATCTGTACCCCTCCATATCAATATGACATCATCTATGTATCTTTTCCACAGGGCAAAAAATGATGGTGATATATATTTATCGAAACATCATAAACAAACCTTTCTTCCCAGTGCCCCATGAATAGATTGGCATAGTTTGGAGAAAAAGCAGCGCCCATCGCTGTACCCCGGATCTGTTAATAAAAAAGTCTGGTGTACTGAAAGTTGTTTGATGTAAGTGCTTTTTTCTGTTAGGGACATAATAAAGTGGGAAGTTGGTCAAATATCCTCAGGTCTAGAGTCAAGGGCCCTCATTTATCAAACGTGCGTAGAAACCAGTGTAGATCTGAGCGCAGAAATCATCTTACGACGAGACTCACTTATGATTTACAAAACATTCGTATCACTCCAAATCCAGCGTACGAATGAACGGGTGTTGATAAATCAGACGGTTGAAATCCATCATAATTTACATATCACTCCCACATTTATGCATGGATTAGAGGCCTCCGGCAAAAAAAATGAATTTCTCTGAGATAAAAAGACCTCAGGTCTCAGGTGCAGGCCAACTGCTTGGTTTTAATTGGAAGTTTAAAATCAGGCATCAATTGTTAAAGGAAAATGTGGTGTTGACTGAGGTTACTGCTACAGTCATTGAAAACTATTAACGAGAACCTGAAGTGCATTTCAAATGAATTAATTATTTTCACTAAACCTTCCACGTTGTATTTTTTTATGTAGGGTGAAGTCAGCTAAATTGGGCCATCAGATGAAATGGGCCAAATAATGTTGTGGCGTCATATATTTTATTATCTTTACAGCAAATCACTGATCTTGCATTGTTGCTTCAACACTTGTGGACTTGTAACAAGAGTTTTAATTTGTCTGAGTTTTCTAGGCAGGCAGAGCAGAAAAAATACATTAAATCTCATGCAAAGCTTTCTTACACAAGATAGCACTTACTATATTAGAAGCTCAGAATAAGATCCTTTCTCCTTCGTTGAGCCCAATGGTGGCTGTTGTGGCCACTGATCTTCATTGAATGGCACCGTTCTCCAGCGCAATATCGTGGAGAACCCCGCATGCCATAATTATGTTGCAAGCCTACTGTTGTGTGTATAGCAATCCCCCTACCCCACCCCGCTTACCCAAGACAGAGGCACCTGCCCTTGAGCAAACTGATCACTCCACTGTGGTTTGTGTGCGTGTGTACACACTGTTGAACCTGCGCTCCTGCTTTGTCTCCTAGAGGAATCACATCCATCCGTTTCACTAAAAAGCTATGAAGAACTATTATAATAATTGTACGAGGGCGTAACTCACCGAGGAGATGACTCCAGCCATGCAGTGCGCCCTGTATGTAGCCTTGTTCCAACGCTGCAGTTTAAAAAAAATAGAGTCGCTACCATATTCAGAACAAACATCCTGGCATCACATATGATCTGAACGTTGTTTGAATTGAAGTTTTTGCGATTGATAAATGCGTAATCATTCATGGATGGTTGGCTACAGACGCAATACACTCAATTTGCCAGATTCGCCCCAATTGGAAACCCAGCAATCTCATAAAATTTTCTTTTAATCATAGTTTGAATATACCAGAAAGGGACTTCATAGCAGCCAAAACTGCTGGCATACTTCGACTATTGTAGGCTGCGATATACCAGACCTGTCTCTGATTTCCCGCTGAAAGTTTCCAATGTAGAGAGTGTGCATTAAGGTCCTCCAGATCTGCCTAATTTGCCTAATTTCAGCCCTCATGTTCTAGGCCACCCCGAAGCGAAAGGGAAAAAATAAAACACTTAATAGCAATGTGCTGTATACAATTAATCCGTAATTCTGAAATGTAATTTGCAAAATGGGGTAGTTGCGATCCAGACACATTCATCAATGATTGCTGGTTCAACAATGTTTTAGGTCGTACGCACGTTTCATAAATGAGAGCCAATATATCTAGAAAGCGCTCGTAGGCTTGCATCATGAGAGATATTAGTGTACAGAGATTGAACGTCAAGAATGACCAAGATGTTATCAGTATCACATTTAAAATTATCTATTATCTTCAGCCCTAAATCACATGAAATACGTTCTGAGGGAACTATTTTGTAAAACCGAAATATGTCAAAAATGAACGTATGAGAGTGTCAATTACGTTTGTAGGGAACTAAATTGAACACTCGAATAACGTTAAATATGAACATATGAAAATCATGACGTAGCATGTAAATAGCGTAGTTTTTGCTAGGGCGGAGGTCGGGGATGGTGGATGGGCGTATAAATCCGCAACTTGCATGCCAGTGTTCGCGAGTTCAAATCCAGACCGGCACTTTGTGCATGTTTTGTTCTACATTGCATGCGTCATGCAGATAGACGATTGGATTGTCGTTTTTTTGCAATGTTAACCCTAACCTTAATCCTAACCTTAACCTCAGTAACGTCATATCTAACCTTAACCGTTAGTAACCTAATGCCTAACCTTAACCGTTAGTAACCTCATGCCTAACCTTAACCGTTAGTATCCTCTTACCTAACCTTAACTGTGAATGTTGCAATGTAATTTCAAACGCTATGGAATGTATGGAATGTGCTAAACGAAATGTACCGGAGCAACGTAACTGAAGTACAAATATAGCCTAATAACGAAACGTGCAGTTTAAACCTAGAAAACCCTAAATATGTTGGCATACAACGTAATTCAGGTTTTCAAAATAGTTTCCTGAGAACGTAATTTGGGAGAAATTCTGAGATGTAGGGTTGATTATCTTAAGTACATCCCTGGTATCACCTAAATAGGCTGGCAATGCTGGTACAAATTTGGAGATGAAAAAATCAACATACTAAGAAAGAGGTTTGATCAGACTGCCATTTCCAGAGACTATAGGGCGTAATGGAGGATTTTGCACATTTTTATATATTTTTGGTAAACCGTAGAAAGCTGGGCAGTACAGTGGGTGTACAGTGATGAGGAAGTCTCTCTCTTGATGAGTTACCCACCCTTCAGAAAAGGCATTCTCAATACAAACATCTATTTCATTTTTTATTCTGTCTGTGGGATTAGAACACAGTGGAACATAAAACTTGGCAGAGCTGCCAACTCTCACGCTTTCGCCGTGAGACACACGCATTTGCCTGTTTTCACACGCACTCACGCCACACATTCAATTTCTCACGCAAATAAATCCGTCCGCGACTCGTTTGTTCATTTTTCAAACTCCCTGATCGTAGATGGCGCTGATGAGCGCCACTGAACCTTATGCGCTGCATCCAGAAGTTAGCGACAGAAGAAGAGATACCATTAACGCGAAAGACAACGGGAGAAGAAGAAAAACGGTCACTACCTTGAGAATTCTGATGAGCTGAGACCAGGTATGTAACAATTAAATGTTGTCCAATTGAGTACTCACTCTCTAAAACCTTAAATCTTGAAATAAATTATTTCTTTTGACGAGGTTCAGTTAAGGAAGAAAGTTGATCATTGGATTCACAACCAGGGCTAAACTTAACAGATTACTCAACGAGGGTGACATCACACCACAGCAAGTGTATTCATCTCATGAAGTGTTGTGTTTCCTGACAAGTACTGTACTGTGGACTATGCACAACAAGCTGCCACTGGAAGATCCACTGATCAAACATGCAATATTTGTACATGTACGGCAGAGGGCTGAAAGTGACATAAACGATTCCCTGTACTTTGTTGAAAGGTTAGCTAGTTTTTTTTCTCTAATTATTGTCAATTATCTTAGTTGAAACACTCTGCATTTTATCATGAGGTATTTTCACTCCTAAACTGCACATGAGCTTTTGTTATGTGGCTTCTCCTCAAAGATGCATATGAACTGCTACAGGTTGATGCATATATACCTAAAACTTAACAACTTGTAACTCTACTTTCATAAATAGGTTTCCCCATCTCCTCCCATACCATGGGCCAGAGGAGCATGACCTTCTGGGTGAGGAGTTTCTACATTTTCAGACCATGCCAACGATACCCTGCAGGACAAACTGAAATGGAAAGCTTCTGGCCTGAAATGGCAACCAGGAAACACAAGGTAAACATTTTTGGTTTGTTTTGTCTTTCCATTTGGCAGGTGTGGTTTGGCTACATCTGTTGCTTAAAATTATTGCGTGCATATATGTGTCATGCCTGTTGCAAATTATGCATGTTTTATCTGATCAAAAATCGAGGTATGTTTTTCCATTGTGCTTTGGTGCATTTTCCATAGGTGACAGGAGCCAAAGAATTTGAGAGGCTTGCTGCCGTCGCCAAGCTCGTCCTGGTGTTGCCCCATGCAAATGCAGATGCTGACAGGGTGTTTTCAGTTGTGGGACTGAACAAAACCAAGA
>JACXGM010019734.1:0-18248 GCA_016801145.1 Umbra pygmaea
CACACACACATCTTACCAACACAACCTATGCACACACACATCTTACCAACACAACCTATGCACACACACATCTTACTAACACAACCCACACACACATACACATTGTGGGCTCTGAAAGCAAGACATTCTCTGACGCATGGAAAACATGAACACTGTTAAAATAAATATAGACATTCTGTAAAATAAGGGATACTCAGTCTGTAATGAAACTGCTTGTACTTTTACAGATGTTTTTACTGATTTTGATTTACAGTGTACAGAATATTTTTCTTCCATATGGGGCAGCCTACAGGGAAGGTGTTTACAAGTCACAGATTACAATGTACAGTATGTGTCGCGTTTGGACATTTCTCTTTCCTGCTTCAAGGGAAACCACAGCAGCTTCAGCTTAATCATTCAACAATGTCTTGTAATGCACATGCAGGTTCCAGTCCTTTGTCTGTGTGTGTGTCTGTGTGTGTGTGTGTGTGTCTGTGGGTCCGTGTGGTTGTGTGTGTCTGTATAGTTGTGTGTATGTTTGCATGATTCAATTGTCCTTTCATGTCTGATATAGACTGATACAGAGAGCAATCACCTGGTCAATGTGAGGCTGTCCAAAGGCTCCTGACTCACTGAGCCACAGGTTCATACAACACTTTCGCTAGCATGCCATGACACACACAGACACACACACACACACACAGACACACACAGACACACACACACACACACACACACACACACACACACACACACACACACACACACACACACACACACACACACACACACACACACACACACACACACACACACACACACACACACACACACACACACACACACACACACACACACACACACACACACACACACACAAAAACATGTTATAATATTGCTAGAAAAGGAGTGTTTGTACTCTGCTGAGAGCGAACATGTTCAAATTTGATACCTCATTGTTGCACCCATTAAGACAAAAACATATGTATTCACATTCACCTAAATCTGATTGATAACACATTAGTGACTCAGCTTTAAATATGGTACACCATTATAATCTCACAGGGCATTAACCTCAAATCACAAAGTTATCCACATCCCACATACATTTTCAGTAACCAGAATCAACGTACAAACAAAAAAATGTGGCACGTTAATCTCTGCAACAAAATATTATTGCAAACACTAACACACACACACACACATATACAGTACACTATACTGTATACATGACACATGCATGTACACAATAACACACACATACAGACAGCTTTTTAGTCAATCATTCCTCATTTGTACAACTGCATGACTCACTCACTGTACATGTCTGTATTAAATTGGACTTATGTCCGCTCCATCCAGGCTTATTACAGATGTAGCAACAGCTTCCAGTCCAGGCAGGATGCCACATAATGGGAATGTCCACCATATCATTTCCCCAAGTGATTCCTCTTTGCCCGGTTTGCAGACAAAACAACAAGATATTTTCTTAGCTGTCGGTCAGGCTGGGTGGAAATGCTGCTCATGGATCAAAGTGGAGTCCAGTCTCACAGGTTCCAGTCATTCCACTGCTGTTTAACTACTGGTTCTACAAGGCTATATGAATGTACTAGGGTCCAGACCAGTGTACAAGTCCAAACTATTAGTTTGGCTTTTATGTCTTTTAATCTAGAGAACCTTGATCTCTAACAGAATTAAGTGTACACCACGCACTGGAACTGGAATGAAAAACAGAAACCTCTCAATGTCTACCTTATAATTTCTTTGTTTTTCTCTCTGTCTTTCTCTCTGTTTGCTGAGGGAGGGACGAGTAAATGTGACAGAAGAGAGAGACACTCCAAAAACCACCCAGAGCCACAATGCTCAGTGCTGTTTCTCATAGTCCTCTGCTGCCACCTAGTGCTAGGGGGTGGTATTGCTGGTTCACATACATTGCAGTCAATTTTTTAGAGCTGTCTTCTGTAGGTTGTATAAACATATATAAGAATAGTGGTACATCACCCTTTGCCAAAAATACATAATGTCCAATACGAAATGGTAAGACCAGAGTGTACAGTAGTTAATATAGCTTGAAGCATTATTTTGCCCTCTCTATTGTTGCCTATTCCTGTGATATTAACAGTCTACCAGTTTAATCAGGTATTGCAAATGTGTGAATCAGCAACAATCCAGTTACTAAACTATTATGTTACTGTATTGAAATGAAACTGCAGTTATATTCTTAAGAATTATTTTCAAAAGGAGCTTGTCATATGTCTGTTGTCAGTCTTCTCTACAAACACACTGCTAGAGCCAGTAATAATCACAACATACTGTGCAGTGCCCTCCACAATTATTGGCACCCCTAGTAAAGTGAGCAAACAAGGGATAGTAAAAATGAATTTTTTGGTGACTTTGGCGTAACAACGAACAAATTACAAACATCCAACCTTTAATTGCAGTACATTTTTTCAGAGAGAAAAAAAATCTGGCATCCAGAAATAATTATTTATAACAAAGATTATTGGCACCCTTGCATTTAATACTTTGTACAACCTCCCAATGCCAACATAACAGCACTGAGTCTTCTCCTGTAGAGCAGGGAATCTGAGACCATTTCTCTTTACAGAATATTTCCAGATCATCCAGCCTCCTTGGTCCTCTCTTATGCACTCTCCTCTTCAGCTCAGCCCATAGGTTCAATATGATTTAGGTCAGGGGACTGAAGTGGCCATGGCAGAAGCTTGACTTTGTGTTCAGTGAACCATTTTTGTGTTGATGTGGATGTATGTTTAGGATCATTGCTGAAAATCCAATGATGACCCAGTTTCAGATTTCCTGGCAAGGGCAGACAGATTCAGATTTAAAATTGACCGGTACTTCACAGAGTTCATGATGTATCGTTACAAGGTTCCCAGGGCCTTTGGATGAAAAACAGGCCCACAACATCACAGAACCACCACCATACTTAACAGTGGGGATCAGGTTCTTTTCCATATAACCATCCTTCTTTTTACGCCAAACCCACCTTGAGTGCTTGTTGCAAAAAAGCTCAATTTTTATTTCATCTGACCATAGCACTTGTTTCCAGTCAAAGTTTCAGTAGTTAAGCATACACCAGGTGCTTACATTTGTGGTATAATGACAGGAACAGATTTTTTTCTGGCACAACTTCCAAATAGTTTGTTGGCATGGAGGTGGCATCTAATGGTAGTTTTGGAGACTTTGTGACCCCACGATGCTACTCTCCTCTGTAATATCCAACAGTGATCTTTAGGGACTTTTTTGCCTCTCTTACCATCCTCCTCACTGTGCGTGGTGGCAAAATACACTTTGGTCCTCTTCCAGTCAAGTTTGTAAAAGTTCCAGTTGCTTTGAACTTTTTTAGAATTACCCTAACAGTAGATATGGCTAACACAGTAGGTGTGCATGCGTCCGACCTGCTATGACACTGCAACATTTCGCTCGCGGTAACTTTCTAAACTTTTAAACTTTATTAGCGATGTAATTTCTTTGGTTTTAGTAGCAAGATGCTTGTAGTAAGGTGTTAGGATCTGTAAGGGTATGTTAAGTTATCGGGCATCAAAGATGCTGTTTAAAGGACTTTTATTTGTTCTCATTAGTGGAAAATCATGGTGCCTGGGGACAACAACAGCAGCGCGCTGCTATCGTATTCCTTAGGGAGCAGCTAATAGCTCTACAACCTGCTACAGTGGACTTTACATAGCTGATACCTGAGGTATGTAAAGAGGAAGTCTCGAGGCAGTAGTGGCAGGGGAAAGAGGACGAAGCAGCAGAGGATAGCTGCATGGAGGGAGAGAAGAAGGAAAAGATTTAAACCATATATACCATCAGTCAATATGTGTAATGTGAGGTCCCCTAGGGAATAAAATGGACAAACTAATGGTGTTGGTACAGACAACTGGAGTTTCGACAGTGTAGCATAATGTGCTTCTCAGAGACATGGCTGCATTGGGATATTCCCAACCACAGCATATTCATCACTGGTTTTCAGTCAGTTCGGGCCAACAGGGACTGTACTCCAAGTGGAAAGGAGGGGGGCTTGCCATCCTAGTTAAGAAAATGTGGTGTAATCCAAATCACATAACGATAAAGGAAAGTGTCTGCTGTCCAGTTATTGAATTGCTGGCTGTGGGCCATATTATTTACTATTTATTATTATTTAAGGAAATTCCACATTATTGTTTTGGCTGTTTATATTCCACCATCGGCTAACCCGACGGCGACATGTGACGTCACTCACAGCGTCATTGCAAAACTGCTAAATAAAGTGCATTGAGATGATGTCAGGGGATTTCAATCATGTCACTATGAAAAAACCACTGACCAATTACACACAATATGTGAGCTGTCCAACTAGGGGACATGAGAACGTAAAGGATTAATACAGCTCTGCTCCCCCCTTGGGAAAGTCAGACCATAACCTAGTTCATCTCAAACCCTGCTATGTACACCTCTGGTTAAGAGACACCCTGTAACTAATAGAATAGCGAGGAGATGGTCTGAGGAGTCTGATTAAACACTCCCGTGCTGTTTTGAGATGACTGACTGCAATGTCCTAAGTCAGCCACATAGTGGAGACATTAATGGGCTCACTGAGTGCATAACAGGCTACATTAACTTCTGTGTGGACTCCATTCTGCCAACAAAGACTGCTCGCTGTTTATTCTAACAATAAACCCTGAGTAACGAGGGATATTAAAGACATTCTGAACTCAAAGAACAGGGCGTTTAGAGCTGGCATCAGGGAGGAGCTGAAAAGGATACAGGTAGAACTGAAACAGAAGATCAGAGGGGCCAGGGAGAAATACAGGAGGAAGCTGGAATGTAAGCTCCAGCAAAACAACGTGAGAGAAGCGTGGAGTGGTATGAAAACCATTAATGGATGATTGGCAATAGGGTTGAGGGAGTAGAGGATATGGCAAATGAAATCAACCTGTTTTTCAACAGATTCAACTCAGTGGCCCCTAATCTATCATCCTCCAAATCCAACCCTGTTCCACTCATGAACATCCACCCTACAATCTGTTCTTCCCACTCCAATGAGAGCCTCATCTCTTTCTCCATCGATAGCATCATTAGTTGTCCCCACCTCCTAAAAACAATGATTATACCCCCCCCCACAGGAGGCAACAGTAATTTGCTTCACAGCTGACCAGGTTAAATGACTCAATGCAGGAAAAGCTGCAGCCCCTGATGGTGTCGGTCCCAGGGTGCTCAAGACTTGTGCCACACAGCTGAGTGGAGTGCATCAGCAGGTCTTCAATTTGAGCATGTCTCTACAAATGGTCCCAGTGGTGTGGAAGACATCTTGTATCGTTCCTGTGCCTAAGACATCACATGCCAGGGACTCTTAAGGACTACAGACTGGTGGCTTTTGACCTCCCACATCATGAAGAGCCATGAAGAGGGGCTTGTCCTACAGCAGCTACGACGCATGGTCAGCTCACACCTGGATTCACTCCAGTTCGCCTACCAGTACAGATTCAGAGTTGAGGACGCCATCATCTACCTGCTGAGCCGTGTGCACACTCACCTGGACAAAGTGGAAAGCACTGTGAGGGTCATGTTCTTTGAATTCTCCAGTGATTTTGACACCATCAGGCCAGCATTTCTGAGTGATAAGCTGGCAACAATGCAGGTAGATGCCCTCCTCGTTGTAACGCTATGTAGGGAATTCGGAGGCAGGTGTACAGTAAGTACAGGGGCATTCTTCTTGGAACAAATTAGTGTAAAGTGCATTGCCCAAAGACACAACAACATTTGGCACAGCAGGGAATCTAACTAGCAACCTTCCGACTACTAGTCCGACTCCCTAACCACTGAGCCATCTGACCCCCAATTATCTCCCATAGATTCCTGTTCAATAATGAATCCACACATAATACAAAACCAAATATAATACAAAATTGTACTATGGCGAAGTAAGATACTTGAATTAGAATCTGTTGTTAATAAACTAAGTTACACATGAGAAGTTGAACATTGTGCGTATGAATGTCTCTGGTAAAACGAGAGTGGCGTTTATCAGAATCCAATCATAATCACAGACTTAACAAGTGATTGATGATTTAGACGAATCATCCACTGAGCGTTAAGCATTACACAGTGTTTGTTTGTGTTTTACTTTTTCTGATCACGGAAAATGACAAAATTGTATCATATTCACATCAACTTCCTTATATCTGTAATTATACACGTTTACTCCTTGATATTTTCTTAATTTACTTAATCTAGCCTACTCAAGCTTAATACTGTGAACTAACTACAGTAGATGTTCTATTCTATACCGCAAAATGTATATCATGGACAGTTATTATATGTTGGACAATTCACCCCCCAGAGTGGCTGGTAGATTAGGAAAAGTTACCCGCCAATGTCAAAAAGTACTCGCTTTTGGCGGGTGGCGGGTGTTAATTTCCCATCCTGTTCACAACTTACATTTCCAGTTTAGCTCCCGGGCAGCCTTCCCACACGCAGTACAGATACTCAATGACCGACACCCCTCTCTAGTTTGGCTACCCTTTATCAAGAGCTAACCAACTGGCTAATAAAACACGGCTGAAAGTAATTAGTAATCATCAGATCTACAAGATACCAGCCTAACCCAACCTATCCTAGAAATGGACAAACTCGAGAGAGGTGTCACAAAAACTTAAAGGGGCACACATGATGTAACAATAAAAAAAAAATACAATGTCTATACAAAAAGGAAAATACACCAGAAATATACTAATGTTATAAGGAGTCCATATCTCAGTTCATGCCATGCCATCCTTCACTGAGCTGGGCGTGACAGTACCCCCCTCCAAAGGCCGCCACTCTGAGGCAGCCAGGAAACAAAAGGGAAGGGCAGGAGGGCCAAAAATAAAAACAAACAGTACCAACGTCAAACCCCTCCCAAAGCATTCACCCAGGCGGAGGCTTCGCCGGAGGTCTTTGCAGGCAAGGCAGCCACCCCAGCAGTGGTGTTGGGTGGACCTCCGGCGCAGAGGAGAGGCACCATGGTAGCAGCGCTGAAGGGGCCATGACGACGGCGCAGAGCAGGGCCCGGAAAGCTCCGGCCCAGAGGGGGGTCTGAGAAAGCTTCGTAGTTGAGGGGAGACCTGACAACTCCGGAGCTGAGGGGGACCCTGACGACTGGCGCTGGATCCCTGAACAGGATGTATGTTTGTATTTTTTTCATTGTGACATTACACCTTTTTACTAACCCTTTTCTGCTCATTTTACTAGGGGTGCCAATAATTGTCGAGGGCACTGTATTTCTATTCAGCTATCACCTTAGCTTTGCTATTGTACATTAGAATCGGGATGGTTTGAATCCTGATTGCTGATTGGCTGAATGCCGTGGTGTATGAAACCGTATAATTCCAATATTGCATGACATAACTTTATACTGCTCTAATTTAATTTGAAACTGATATATAAAAGCTATAAGGCATCTTGGCAGTTTGTGACAATTGCTAATATACTGCAGCTAAGCGCTTTGTCCAGGCACTCCGTGATACATTTTGCCTACGAATAGCTGTTAGCCATGGTATATTGGCCATATACCACAACACCTTGTGCCTTATTGCTTATATTCATTGTCTTGTACCGTTTCTTAATGCATTGTTTCGAGCTGTGACAAGATTTTCACTGTGCAAACAAAAAAAAAAAACACTTTCACCCACCACCACCAACACCAACAGCACCCCACATGACAAACAGCACCCAGCACCACCCAACACAACACTGTCGCAGAAAGAACGGTAGTACCCAACACCACCCACCACCACCATTCAACATCACCCACAAACACAAACACCACCAACAACACCACTACCCCCCAACAACACCAACACCACCAATTCCACCCAACACCACCACCACCACCCAACACCTCCAATGCCACCAAACATCACCAACACCACCAACATCACCCAACAGCACCAACCACCAAACAATATCACCCAACATCACCAACAACACCACCACCCAGCATCACCCAACACCACCAACACCACCCAACAGCTTTAAAACCACCACCCACACCACCTCTCAACACCCCCAACACCAAAACCACCAACATCCCCCAACAGCATCAGCACCACCACCACCAAATACAACCAACACCACCACCTATCAACCACCCACACCAAACAACGCAACACAACACCACCACCATTTAACACCACCCAAAACCAACAACAACACCACCACCCAACACCACCAACATCAACACCACCACCCAACATCACCTAACAGAATCAACGCCACCCAAAATCACCCAACACCACCAACACCACCCAACACCATCACACAAAACTACCAAAATCACCAACACCACCCAACCCCACCAATACCCACCACCTCCCACACCATCCAACACAGCCAAATTCACCAACACCACCCACCACCACTCAACACCATCAACACCACCCCCCAACATCACCTAACAGAATCAACATTACCCAAAACCACCCAAAACCACCACCACACAAAACTACCAAAATCACCAACTCCACCCAACACCACCACTACCCAACACCAGCAACACCACCCATCACCACCAACATAACTATCAACACCCAACACCACCATCAACACCCAACACCACCAACACCACCCAGCACCACTAAAGTTGTAATTCTCAGCCTGAACCAGAAAAAGCCTGATGGCCCAGCCCAAATTGGACTGGGCCGATCCCTAAATTATACTAATTAGAGGGGTTTGGGCCTGGCTTCGGGCATGTGATATGAGTTTTTTATATATATTTGAATATATGTAAAACAATAAATAATATTTCAAATTCGATTTTCAGTTCAGTTACAGAAATATTAGGCTACGCTAATAAAAAAAATATTTTATTATTGTAATATGACACTTGTAGACAAAACTCCAAGATCAGCTGTGGTGGTAAAATATGTGAGTCAGCCAGTGGCGGCTGCTGGTCTTTCAAAGAGCGGAAGCTAATTTTCAGCCTACATCATAAAAATTGTCAATTTATTTATATGTAAATTCTGCCCTACGTTCCTTTTCAAGAAAATGCTCTCTGACCCTGTCGTACCAACTAGGCTGCTTAAACGGTCTTGGCCCATTGTGTTACGGGTGTAGGACTTGAGCCGCTTTAAATAGGAGAAGATAATTCCTTCACCTGCAGATGTGGCTCCAATTGTTACCACTAATGAGAACAGTTGGTAAAGCAGAACCAGGGTGAGATAACTCGGAATAATAAGGGCTCAGTATTCAGACTGGCAGTAATACACATTCAGAAAACAAATGCACATTGCTCATACTGGCTGTCAAGAGAGTCTTTTGACACCCTCCAATCATCACGCACAAGCCCGGAGTCCAGGCCAGCCAACTCCTCCATTCACCCCCAGAGACGCTGAGCATCTGAGGGCGGGACATAATCGCAGCATTTATCCAATGACCATCTAGTTTTGAAGCACTGAAAAAATCTGTTCAAAGCAGCCCCATTGAAGTCCATGGACGCTAGGCTTCAACAGGGAAATGCACTGTGACGCTACAGGAATGTATGAGAAGAAAATCAAGTCAGTCGACCTGCTATATGTAGCAGATTCTGAACGAACTCGTCTTCGAGATGAACGTGTTCTAATAAATTTTTTGTCAATAAAATGTTAACACAATAGTACATATTTGACCATAACCTTTTTGACATTTTAGGGAAAGCCGAGCTTCCCTTGCAGTCTTAAAGAAATCCCACCTGGAGTCAGCTAAATAGATGCACAGGGGTGGGGGTAGGCTAAAGACCATGCTCATAAAAAGTATGGTTGCGCAGGAGGGAACGGGAAGTCTGACGTTTGGAAAGCATTTCACTTTTTGTCTGTAAAACCACTGGTGAATCCATTGAGAATGTATAATACAGAACATGACACACATTTTTTTAATATGAAGGTAAGACAAGTACACCACTAATACCAACCTTACCCAACACTACCAAACACCTTTAACACCAACAACACCACCCAACATCACCAACACCACTAATACCAACCTTACCCAACACTTACTGGCAAAAAGAAATACTCTAATTAGTTAGTTTTGGTTGTTAGTCAAATTTAAATTTGAACCCAGTCTGTTCATCCAGCAAGTCCTAAAATATTATGTTGTAAATGGTATAATAATGATTGTGTTTCGTTTTAGTTTGTTATATGTCTTTCATTTTGATTTAATACTCAACATGTTTAATTTAGTTAGTGAATATGGTCAGTCACATGATTCAATGCCAGGCTTTTTTTGGGCTGTTTTTTTGTGACGTTGGACCGGGCTTGGGCCTCATGTAAGCTGGCTTGGGTCGGACCGTGCTCAGTTTTCAGGCCTGATGACAACTCTTAAGCACCACCAAACACCATTAACACCACCACCACCACCCAACATCACCTAACATCACCCAAAAGCACCAATACCCCCTTACCCAACAACACCAACACCCACCACCTGCCACACCACCCAACACCATCCAACACCAGCAATGACACCCACCAACACCACCACCCAACACCACCAACACGACCCAACACCAACCTAACAGCACCAACACCCATCACCGGCCAACACCACACAACACCCATAACATAACCCAAGACCATGATCACCAACCAGCACTGCCAACACTACTACACAACACCACCAACACCACCCAAAACCAGCAACTCAGGCAACACCCCCACCACCCAACAACACCAACAACACCAACACCACCAACAGCACAAACAGCACCAAAAGCACCATCACCCAACATCACCCAACATCACCCACACCCAATACCTCCCACACTATCCAACACTTCCAACACCACCAACACCAGAAAATCCACCCAACACCACCCCATCCACTACTACCAACATTACCCATCACCACCCACACCACCAACACCACCAGCAGCGCCCCCATTCACCACCAACACCACACAACCCACCCAACACCCCGAAACGTTTGGCTTTCTTTCATGTGAGATAATTATCTTTTAGATTTTGGGCTTGGTCTAAAGATATGTTTATCATAGGTTGCTAATATGACCAGGAGAGTGCTTTGTTTGCTGTAACCAACACGACTGCCACCCAACACCACCAACATCACTAATACCAACGTTACCCAACACTACTAAACACCACCAACACCATCACCACCCAACTTTGTCCAACATCACGCAACACCACCAACATCACTAATACCAATGTTACCCAACACTTCCAAACAACATCACCAACACCATCACCACCCAACTTCGTCCAACATCACGCAACACCACCAACATCACTAATACCAACCTTACCCAACACTTCCAAACATCACCAACACCATCACCACCCAACGTCCTCCAACATCACCTAACACCACCAGCATCCATCACTACTAACACCAGCACCACCCAATGCCACCAACACCCAACACTACCAACACCCTCAACAGTAGACTTTGTTTCATGTGACGTAATTTTCTGTAGATTTTGGTCTTGGTCTAACGATACATCTACTATAGGTTGCTAATATGACTAGGAGAGTGACAAGTAATTCACACATTTCTATCTGATTTTAACTATGGTACTTTGAATGAAGAATGCCATCCCTGATGAAATGTGATAGAATGTATTGTACAGTTTACAACAAATTATTAATGTACTAACAATTAATGTGTTTCATGCAAAATCACCTGCTCTCTCATATTTTACAGATGAGCTGGTATGTCGGTTTTTGTTTGAGGCCATCACACTGGTACATATCCTATTTTTTGTTTAGTCTCTGAGTAGACCATTGCTCTGTGTCTTTCTATTTACCAATCAGTTGATCTTGGCATGGCAATATGTTGTCTATGTCTCTGATTTATACAGATGTGTCTGCCCCATCAGGCCATCTGACACAGGGATTGAAACACGCCACAACACCCATCTGTTTGTCCTCAGGGCTATTTTAAGATCGGTTAGCTCCACTTCTATTTATGAAGTTTCTGCTTAAAGTAACAGTGGCTATTTGGGTCGGAGTGACCCAGACAAAAGGTCAGTTTGGTCTGTAATAATAAGTGACACAGAAAGGGACACAGATGTTTAAATACCATCCTACCACACACACAGTACTAATAATAAGGGACAATGGACCTTATGGTCATGATGTATGATATAAAATACTTTTTCAGATAATGGGACCTAACGCCCTTTTAAAGGTTTCCTGAAATCACTTAACTGTTCTGTAATAAAAAATCATTTGAACAGGAACATTTTCCTTTTAGAATTTTGTCAAAACAAAAGTAACAACATAAGCATTTACCTGTCCCTATTTGTCTTGAATAAAGTCGGACCATTTATTGAATGTTGATATCCATACATGAAAATAGAACTATCTTCAAATACAATCAACATTTTCATGTTTCAGATGCTACAATGTCTCTCAAACATAGTCTATGCCAGAATCCCTACACACTGAATTACAGTACTTTCTGGACTTCTTGTTTGAGTATGCAACATATTTTTTATGACCACGCTGCTTTCTGTAATAAATTATTTTTCCAGTAGATGTCAGCACAGCATTACTGTTAGATAGTACAAATAAGCATAATAAATTGTGTGTGTCTGTGTGCATTTGTGCCTGTGTGTGCATGTTACTAAAACGTCTTGGTCAGTTGTGGTTGCTTGGGGAGAGTGTAATGAGGCCAATGTAGTTACTTTACTGCCTGATGTCCTCAAATCCAGAAGCTAGTTGCTCTGTTATTCAGTGACATATTTCACCATCAGTGATTGATGTAAACATGGGACAACAGGTTCTGATAATTGTTAATCAAAAACCCTCCACCTTCGGATCTGAATAGCTGTGACTTAAAAAACTCACCTGCTGATTGGACAATTTCACCTTACTGATCAGCAATCAGATTATCATTTAAAATATAATATCCTATACCTTACAATATGGTCCTGGCTTTTAGAGTGAGCAGACACACCAAGCGTCCATAACATTATGACCAGCATGAACTTTTTCAGCAATTGGAGCTACAGTAGATTGTCTGTTGGATCAAACCATACGGGCCAGCCTTCGCTCCCAACGTGCATCAATGAGCCTTGGTCGCCCTGACCCTGTCACCAGTTCACTGCGACAGGGTCATGGGTGGCCAAGGCTCATTGATGCATGTGGGGAGCGAAGGCTGGCCCGTATGGTCTGATCCAACAGATAATCTACTGTAGTTCCAATTGCTGAAAAAGTTCATGTTGGTTCTGATAGAAATATGTCAAAACACAGTGCATCGAAGTTTGTTGTGCATGGGGCTGCTGTTTTGGCGGCAAAAGGTGGACCTTCTCAATATTAGGCAGATGGTCATAATATAATGGCTGATCGATGTATGTGGAAAACTGAAGATGTATGAGGAGAACATCATCAACTCCATCATGACACTGTGTTTGCTGTTTTGGGGAACGTTTGGATAAAGAAAATGAATCATTAATCATTAGTTATTTTTCATATCAGTAGTGAATGGGCTGCATCTTTTCAAATAAAGAATTTACATTATTGTATATGCACATCCTAAAAGTAAAAAATTAAATTACAGAAAACAATTTGGACGTTTTCAGAGTTTAATATTCTTTACAATACGTCCCCTGTAGAAGTATTGGAGTAGCAGCAGACATTTTTTTGAGCTAAAACAAACCTGAGGATTCAATGTACAATACAACAAGTGAGTTTATTCTAGCCGTTGAACCTGACCAGAGAGAGAAGGTGAATGTAACTAGAAATCTTTTAGAGGACACAGTAAACCCAACATACTGCATGCAGAGCAGAATTAGCACTATCCCCACTAACGACCAATATCTTGAAAGGAGTTTTAAATGTCACACCCAACTAAAGGGAATGTCTCAAGCTTTCCATAACAAAGCAAAAATCTACATAGAGACAATCCCAGAGAAGAACCTCCGCACCCATATCTGCTGGGGCTCTGTTCACAAACACAAAACAGACCCCAGGACAACAAAACAGTAGACCCCACAATCACGAGGAAACAAAAACAGAATTTGACACGGCGGATTATATCAACCAAAAAAACAAAGTCAATTGAAATGCCACTCTGCCTAAATGTTTCTGAAAAACATAGTTGCAGAACCTGACTGAGATGAACAAGAGGCTTTCACATGTAGAGTTGTACTTCTCCTCAAATGTATTACCAAATACGAGACACACTGTGTTCCCAACAGATCATACAGAAATAGAAATAATTTTAAAAAATCAAGCATTGATTAACTTTCATTTCAGCTAAATCCAATGACCAAAGGGCAAGATGGACATAGTAAACACATTTTTTTTCCCCCTTATTTTTCATACCTTACCGGTTTGCACATTTCTACATGCCTTTGTCCTCTTGTAACCTTTTTTGGTGTATAATTCTTGGTGTATCTGTTCCACTTTGGTATTTAGTATTTTGTTTATACAGTATCTGTCTTATTTTCCACCTGCTTTAAACATTTAAACAAATAGTTATCGCGCAAATAAAACAAATTTACTGTACCAAAAAGATTTCAAAAATTCCCATTCATGCCATGTGATTTCATCAGGCACTAAACCTGAGCAGACTGAGAAGAGGGAAAGGGGAGTGAGGGAGTGAGAGAGTGAGGGGGAGAGAATTCCTATTTGAGATATTCCCAATTGAACACATCACACATGTTTTTTGGGTTATGGCACAGTTATGCCCAAGCACAAAACTCCGTAATTTATCCAATGTCTTACCAAATATTGTATATACATATAGTGCAATACTTTTTATCATTTGGGCCCCAATGTTTATAGCGAGACGTAGTGCACTATACTATATAGTGAATAAGATACCATTCTTTTGCTGATTGGTTGTCATTTCTGATCTGCTTTATACTTTGTAAATGCTGACATTGGTTTGAATGTCATGTAGCATCCACAATCATGGCTACTGTGTTTTAGACCTTGGCAAGATTAGTGTGCGTTAGTGTATTTAGGTAGTGTGTGAAAGACAGTTTTGTGTGCTTGGAAATGACTGTGCACTTCTACAATCTCTTGTAAGCCTTACACTGTGGCCATAAAATTAGCATTAGAGCTACTGAGAGCTGCATTGTGTCAGTGTCTGTTGAATAGAGCTTTCTCAACAGAGTCGTAGGATGATTTAAGAATGTACATTAATGTGGGATGAAAACAACAGACACATCATTGGATCAGGACAAAGCGAAGCCATGATTCACCCAGCTACAACCATTATCATACATTATTTATTACCATAATCACATACATTATTTTTATGCGTAGTTGACTTGTGTAGTTGACTTGTTATGCATGCAGAACATTCAGAAGTCTTATACATGACATAAAGAAATATAGACTGGGAAGGAGACTGTCACGCATTGTATCCAGAAACCACTGGCCCGACTACTTTAGTGAATTAAACATGCTGCCATAGACATTTCTGGAATAAAAATGCTTACTTTGCAGGGTCATGCCTCTCATCGTGTTTTGAAATAATGAAAGTCATTAAATTATAGTACATAGTAGCTCCCTTTATTCACAGGGAACAACTTTGCCTCAGGAGACCGTGGGGTCTGCCCTAAAAAAACACTTAAGATTGTACTTTTACTGGCACCAAATGACTAAATCATTTCTGAATAATGTAACTGGCATCTATAGAAGTCTTTCAACGCAACATTTTCCACACTACTACAGGTACCTAAATCAACTTGGCCATTATAACCAATATACTGTTGCACTGTCATTGCCCAGCACACAGAGACATATTAATCCGTGAAAGACATTTGTATTGTACAGCTGGTAAATAAGTTGCAACCTTTGTCAAGACTCAAAATAAGCAAGAACAGGCACATGTCTATATGTCTATATGTCTATATGTCTATATGTCTATATGTCTATATCTCTATCTATATCCCAGTTCCTCAGACAATACTAGCTTGTTTTCCCATATGGAAATCTAACATATGGCCATATATTTATATAACTTATATGTCTTACATGGGCATATATGGTGGAAACTGGAAACATTATCATGCAAATATATGTCAAAATATAAAAACATTTGCAGTTTTATATATGTGACATACATTTCCAGATTTGACTTCTATATCTGCATTTAACTATGATTTACATTGTGTATAAGTGATAAAAATGTCTGTCGATGTTTAAATGAGATTATTTAAATAAATAATATTAGAAATACTAATACATTTTTTCTTGCCTTATGTCAGTTAACAATTTGCCTATATTCTACAAATTCAAACAAGAATGAATGCTTATGTGTGGGATGTTGCTGTTAGATATAGTATACAGTATGTGATGATAAGTAAGGATACAAATATATGTCAATTAAATATTTGGTAATATCTTTTTTCAAATATGTCACATTTAAATATGTAATTAACCTGTATGGTCATATATTTAAAATATATATGTTATGGTTTTTATATATGGCCATATTTCCATATGGGTTGACTCAACATGGGTGAACGATGCAGCTTGCCATAATGATGTGGCATTATACTGATTGGCAAAGGAGAGTGCATTGGTGGTAAACAAAAATGCACAGTCACACTCAGTAGCTTAATTCGGCATCATTTAAAGGTCTACAGTTGCCTTGTGTAAAACAGGCTGAGAGTAATTTTAAAAATGTCTTGGCTGTTTAATACGAGCTACACCTGCTGCACTGTGTGGTAAACAGTGACTAACAGGGTACATGTGCAAAAACAGTGAGTCACACCGACTCCATATGGTGAGGAAGAGCGGCAGTGATTCAAAGGACAGATCAGCACGTACAGTACAGCCAGCACAAACGCCTATACATTCACACATACACAGTCCACCAAATACGCAACCATACACATGAACACACGTACCTTAATGTTAAAAACTAAACCAACCATGTGTAAGCCCGGCCTAAAGGACCTTGTAATATTTATTATTATATTTTAGTAATTTTTTTCTAGAAAAGAAAAAGTATTTCTTTAGCTATCAGATACAATTCATTTATGACACATATTGTCTATACCAAATGGTCATTCTTTAAAATTATACTACCTGTTTTTACTATAACATCATTTTAAAATACACTAGCCTCTGGAAATCAAATGCCTGTCCAACTGATTAGCTTTAGCACCAGCCCTGGTTAAAATTTTAATTTAAAAAGTATTCTACATGGAATAATAAATCAGCAGATGCCGCATAAACAAAGCCTGCTTCATACTAATAGAAGTCAAAATATGTTTAGTTACACACACAATCATATACAGTATATGGGTCATTATACAAAAACGTGCCATTTCCAATTCTAAATGTTTGATTTTCAAAGTACTGTTTTAAAAGTTTGATTTTCAGAGTACTGTTTTAAAAGTCTTTAAGACCCAATTTGGATGAATTAGGTCATTTTCTCTCTGAAAATTTTGCAGTGGCATCTTATTTTTTTTATTTATTTTGACATATAATCCACGTGTGTATGTAATGGGATCCCAGAAGGTATGTTTTGTTTATTGTGTATATTTAGTTGCATTTGTAATTCCAGTCTAAGGAACTATTGTGAGAAATGTGTTTATAGCTTGAGTTTTTATGCCTATGCTCATTATAGTTAGTTCCCACGTCTATGCCGCGATAGAGCACAGTGGCCTGACATATTTGCTGTGCCATCCTGTTATTCAGTTGAGTTATGCATACGCTCTGCATCTGTCCATGTCTCTAGTAAGCATAGTAATTCAGCTAATTATTTAACGTGCACTCGCTACTTATTTCACCTGCAACTTAATGTACCGATGTACACTCCCTGGACTTAATCCATTCATTAAATAACAGAACATACACCTGCCTGGTCTCCCTCCTTCCTACATTGCATAACACTGTGACAGTGTATGCCTGTTTTGTGAACCCTGTTACAGACATATCAGGTACAGTTTGAAAAATCTTTAAATCCGTATTTAAAACATATCTGATATACTAGAAAGATAAAATCCCACTTAATACACTAAGGGCCCTATCTTGCACCCAGCGCAATGCAGCGCAAAGTCTGAACGCAGGTGTTTTTGCTAGTTTAAGACTGACACAGTTGTCATTTTCCCGCCAGGCGCCCGCGGTGTTTAAAGGTACAATATGTAATATCAATCAAAACAATAACAAAATACATACTTTGCATTGAAAGAAAACATCACTATACATATATTATATATATTTCTTAGTTGTGTACTTACATTATCCTAAATGTTTCCACCAACTTTCAAATCCAGAGAAATTTGTAATTTAATTTGAAGACACGGGACGTTTCTTTTTGTCGCC
>JACXGM010019735.1:0-18266 GCA_016801145.1 Umbra pygmaea
GACACATTTTTAATTTCAAAGGTTTTTCATGACATTTTATAGTACTATAAGAAGAAAAGGCAGTCTGCAAAAACGTCCTGGTGTGGATGAAAATAAACATGGGGAAAATCAAGTGATGCATCTCTGTTGTAATCTGAAATCTTTGTTCTCTTTCTTTACATGCAGAGTCACATGGTTCTCACACAGGGATTGGAGGATTAAATCCAAAACCTCAGAACAAAGCCATAAGAGCAGGATGTCAATCTGGGATGTTTCTAAAGCCCCACTGTGATATTGACATGGAGTACACAGAGGACACGGTGTTGTGGACGACGCTCTCTCTGCCACTTTTCCTGTTATTCGCTACTAAATCTCTGTTCAGGAAGTGTCTCTGTTCGCCTGTGACCTCGGTCCTCAATGTGACGACTGCACAGGCAGGGATTCTATTCACTGGAAACACTGTGGATATCATGCATTACTACGAGATGTTGTTGTATTTTAAAAGGATGAATTATATACTCCTGAAATCAATAAAAATGTCAAATGTTGCTGGCATCGCTTCACTACATGCCACTTGTAAAGATGAAGCGTCTCCATAGATCGAGGTGTTGTATTTCATGCATAGGACACCAGTGGATGGGTTAAAGGTATGGATCGCCCTCTTGTGGCTCCCTATGAAAATCTCACTCAAGTTAATGAAAGTTGCATGAGCCAGTGCAAGAAAGCCTCTAAAAACACTTAATACCAAATGAATAACATTCTAGTACGACAAATATACATTTATTGTAAATGAAATTTTTATCAAACGTAAAAATAACAACTATTCACTATTACTTTGCCACAGAGTTAACAACACAGATATCTTCAATTGCATCTGTCCCTTGATTTGAACATAACTAAAATGACTAAAATGTAATAAATCTAGAGTTTTATTAAATTGTTATTTTATTTGGCAACCAATCTATTTTTAATAATATTTTAAACTACTGTTGCAACAGTATTTAATATATTTGATAAATCAATTAAAACAAATTGATCTACTCAAATTAGGTGTATACCATTACATCTATGGAACCAGAAACTGAGGTATAGGACAGGTTGACCTGCACTGTGAAAACAAATATATAAAAATATAATTTAATTGCAAATAAGGTAGGTCCTTCCTCATTTCATTCAATTTATTTGTTTAACAAGTTATTCACAAGATTATTATTTTTTCAAAACAATTGCTAGGAATAAAATAAGCACATTTTTAAAGGAAATTCAGAATAAAATATCTACCAATCGCTGTTGTAATATATTCAATTACAATGATTTGTTTTATTTGAATACAAAGTGCAAACCGAACACGTCTGTTTCCACATTTTTGTATAAATGCGTGGATCGTTACACCTTAGTTTTAAGTCTTTGGTTTTAATTCCTGGTGACATACATACAAAGTCCATGAGTGTGGAAATGTATAATTTTTTGGGTCTGTTATCCCTTTATAAAAAAACTTTGACATTAGGTTTCAACAACAGTAGCCTCTATTTCTGAATATCCTAATTTAAACAAAACATCTTACTGGGGTAAATCGGCGCAAAAATTAAAGTGTTAAATTTATATTTTTGTTCAGTGTATAATCTTGAGCATTTGCAGCAACATCTAAAAAAAATCCCAGAATTCCCTACTGCCTCATAACAAACGTTGCAAAAATGATTTAACTGGGTTTTCGGGAATAGAATGGCAATGAATATTAGTCAAAAGGGTTATGGGGGAAAAAGATCAGATAAATCTGCTTAGGGCCCCTTCAGACACTAATCAGCTTGACCATGCAGTGCTTGACCATGCAGTGCTTGACCATGCAGTGCTTGACCATGCAGTGCTTGACCATGCAGTGCTTGACCATGCAGTGCTTGACCATGCAGTGCTTATTTTTCCATTTGAACAGAGTTCATCAGTTGTGCTTCCACAGTGCCAGTGGGCACCTTCCAGTCTGTCTGATATAAATTATGTATTTAAGGCTGAACTTGTGTTTTAACAAAGCATCACATTGTTTAGGGATTAATTATCCCATCTAAATAACTTCTAAACATTTCAATAATATAAAGAAATGCTGTTTACAGCATTTGCAAGCTAGTCATTGAAAGCAAAAGTATATCTCAAAATGAAGTATTTCCCTAAATGCCACTTTAATTCAACAGAAGACCCACATTTTATACATTTACCTGCTAAAAGAAACAAAAACATACAAGACAACTGGTTACGTTCACAGCAGCTGCCTGTTTCCATTGGGGTTAACACTACTCAGGTCAACCTTGTTGGGTTATGTCCCCATGGGCTGGACCACCACCCTAAACAGGGCGTTCTTCAGGTAGGTACACAGTTGGTTCATTAGGTCCTTGTTTAGGCCTTCCACCCAGTGGATCTCCACAGAAACATCTTGCTCCTCCGCCTTCACGTTCACCAAGCACTTAAACAGGAAGTGTTGCACTGCACTGGGGCTATGGGGCCTCCCAGCCACAGGGGGCGCTAACTCCTGCTCTGTCTCTTTGACTTGCTCTTCCAGTGCTTCCGTAAGAACTACTGGTATGGTGGTCATAGTTTCCTGTTTCTGTGCCAGTGAGGTAGTGGGTGCTGAATACTTAAACTCCATGTTGGCCTGCTTTTCAGTACAACTGTCCAGTACTACTGGGACACCACTGGTTTCCTCCTCCTGGCTTTTGGCTTCCTGTACACTGGTGCCTTGAGAGTTGGCTTCAGGGGCCTCATCGATGGCTGACTGCAAAACGCTGCCTGGGCCCAGTGTTGCAGTTGTGGGGTGTGAATGTGAGCGCGTGCTGTCCAGAGCGCAAGTAGCAGACTGCCGCTGGCTCGGTGGGTTCTGGGCTGTGGAAGTGGGGGTGGAGGTACCACAGGGGGGCGCTCTGGGGAGCTCTTTGAGGTGTCGTCCCTGGTCTCTGCGCCTCTGTCTCACATGGACCCAGGTGTTCTCCACTGCTGTCAGGAACAAACTCTGCTCCTTCCTTCCGCATGGGACACGCTTGTGCAGCACCTGCAGAACGCATGAGCAATAAAAAAAAGACTAAAATAAAACAGCTTATGTGCTACAAATGAATTTCCAAAAAATTTGGAGTGTATTGTACATCAATTACTTACAAAAAAAATAATGCTTTTCTCCCAAAAATATTGACATTCTTATGTTTTAGCACTTTATGCTCCATGTTCTGTAAATAGTTTTTTACTACATATAACAAATTCTGGTCAACCCATATCCATTTCAGGCTTGAACACTTGGGGTTTGCTCCACCCACTTACGCTTTATTGTGTTATACAGTACTGCTCATAAGTTTACATACCCTGGCAGAATTTGTTAGATGCGTACCCTTCTTCAAAGAAGTGAACAGGCCAAACACATTTGTAACAGTATTCAAATTAAACTATAAGACATCAAAGAACAGCACAATCACTACAAATACATAGCAATAAAGAAAATGATGAGATGGTTCCCTTTTATATACCTTCTCTGTTTTGCCCCCTGTAACATCAAGAAAGGCTTGCAGACTATTGTTTAAGTGCTAGATGAGGCCCTGCATTTTCTCAGGTGATAAAGCTCGGTATCTGTGTGTCAACTTGTGTGTACCGGTACATTATCAGGCCAATCATCCAAGGGTGTTATCTTTGATCAGGGCCACTCGGGTGATATCAGTTATTGTTATGATTTTAAAATGGCATTCAGCGATGTGATAAAAGAAGACTTCACCTGAACAATATCGTAAATATAAAAGTTCTCTGTATGATCATTCATATTTCACAGATTCTACCAGGGGTATTTACATTAATGACCACAACTGAATAAGTGTTTTTGACTGATGTATTGTGTGTTATTTGAGGGGTTTTCATTACTGAATTGCGTGTTACAGTATGTGAGGGGTTTTCATTGCTGTTTTGTGTGTTACTGTTGTGCTCAAAGCTTTGCATAACCCTGGAGAATCGGTAATAGATGTACAATTTTTAAAGAAAACACGAGTGAGCAGGCAATGATTTATTTGTTGTTGTTTCTTCATATTCAACTGTAGGTAATAACAGGATGGCACAATCATAAATCAAAACATGGCAACAAAGAAAATAATGAAATGTCCCCTGTTCAAAAGTCTGCATATCCTCTAGGGATGCTCATATTGACCGTTTAACCGTTAACCGAAAGTAAAACATTTGACCGATTAATACTTTCAGTTAAACGGTTAAGAAGTTTTTTTTATTCTTTACGTATATATAGCCTATATTAGTTAAATCACGTGGCGCGTTGACATGCGCAACCAGAGCCTGGCGCTTCGTTTAGAAAGGTGGGGAGATATAGGTAATGAGGAGCAAAATATACCGGCTGCCTGTTTTGAGTCTGCAACGTGTTCTTTGTTTAAAATGACAACCCTTGGACATTTATGAGGACTTTGATATTAACTTGCGCTTTCATTTTTGCATGTACAGAAATGTATAACGCTATCGTGTTGGGAAGCATATATTATTTTATCGGCTATAATTCATCATGCTCCTGATGCATTATAGCTGACAAAATAATGTTACCTTAAAAACAACACACACAGTGATTGACAACAGACACTTTATTTTTGGAGAGGACCGTAATGATAATTTCAATATCATTACGACAATATTTTGGTTGGTGTGGACTTTACACCAGTGTAGTTTGGTGAAACCAAACATCGACACAGCTTTAGTATGAAATTAACTAGTTTCATCGTATCGTTTAGTGTGGAATTTGCACCCGAGTGAACATATACGCAAAGCTGGTGCACCCGGCAGCTGTTGTTGATCTGTTCTCTATGCTGTTTAGACATTAAAACAAATCCGTGAAAAAAAAGTTTGTATATTTAACGGGTTACAGACACTAATCAATTACACTTTTTATTTAAAGCCAATTGTAATGGCTTTATAATCTTATCAGTTAACGGTTAATTAGTTCCGGTTGTCGGTCAGGAAAATTACCCGAAATGAGCATCCCTAATATCCTCAGTTCTCAATATGGTGTGTTGCCCCCTTTAAGCATCATTGACAGTGTGCAGTCATTTGCGATAGTTGTCTATGAAGCCCCGAATTCTTGCAGGTGGTATAACTGCCCATTAGTCTTGGCAACATGCCTCCAGGTCATGAAGAGTCTTTGGTCGTCAAACATGAACCGCATGTTTGAGATCTCTCCGGAGTGACTCGATGATATTAAGGTCAGGAGAGTGCGATGGCCACACCAAAACCTTCACCTTTTTCCTGCTGTAACCATTGGAGGGTCAACTTGGCCTTGTGCTTAGTCATTGTTGTGCTGGAATATCCAATAGCGTCCCATGTGCAGCTTTGTTGCTGAAGAATGCGAATCGTCTGCCTGTATTGTCCGATAACATGCTGCATTCATCTTGCAATAACTTTTCACAAGTTTCCCTGTGCCTTTAGAGCTTACACACCCCCAAAACACCAGTGAGCCACAACCATGCTTCACAGTGGGGATGGTATTCTTTTTTACTATAGGCCTTGTTGACCCCTCTCCAAACATAGCGCTTATGGTTGTGACCACAAAGCTCTATTTTGATCTCGTCACTCCAAATTACAGTGTCAAAAGCTGTGAGGCGGTTTAAGGTGTTGTTGGGCATATTGTAACCAGGCTGTTTTGTTGCACTGGCACAGTAAATGTAAAAAATACTGTTATATTGCGCTCCTTCAAACAACCACAACGTCTTTTTCTAGAACAGCCTGTACGTCTCCTGAGGTTACCTGTGGGTTTTTCTTTGTATCCCAAACAGGGGCGGATCTACAGGGCCCCCCCTAACTTTGGTGATCCAAAAACTGTACTTGTTAAAACAAACTGCCACTATGTCCACAAGCTTCTCAAAACATTGAACTAAACAATACATTTACCAAAAGTGAACAATTTAATTTTTATTTTATTCTTAGCCCCCTGCCCCTCAAATACTTAGCTACGTAATGTCCTTGATTCAAACGTGTGAGCGTTGTTTGCTCAGTCTGGCTTACACTAGTGATTGCCGTTTCGATTATTTTCAGCAGTGGTGTAAAGTAACTAAATATTTATACTTATTATTATATCATATTTATATTAATATTAATACTTAATATTAATATTAGTACTTACTGTACTTAAGTATTTTTTTCGTGTATTTGTACATTACTTGAGTATGTATCAGTCTGCCAACATTGTACTTTTACTTCACTACATTTTATTACAACAATTGATAGTTTTACTTCTTTACATTTTCCAAAGCACCGTCGTTTCTCGCTACAAAATTAAGAAAATTACTCGTATTAGAGGAAATTCGCAAACAAATGATTTACTATCTCCGTTAAGTCGTTATCCAATCGCTTTAGCCACGCATTTAATATTGAGCAAATCAATGCGAAACCCCACCCACCAAGAACAGTAGTGTCGTCCCAAGAATACAGAATACGTTTTTTATAAACTCGTTTTCTGTCAGTGGTCACGATTGTTTACACCTTTTCCCCTAATGTACTTATATGTTATTTGTTTTCCATATACTGTAAGTATCCAAGCAGTTCAGTGGAGGTATACACAATATCAATTAGTTACAATTAGTGAACAGCGGGAACAATATATGAATATTCCATAGACTGAAAATGGGCAGCGCGCATTGGAACTGGTTTGTGTGAGCTGTGGTTTCAATGCTAGAAAGAATGAACCAGCCTGTGCCAATCAGAGTGACATGTCGAGAGAAAGATTTCTGCCTGACTGAACCCAGTACGTATAATCCATCCCTTCAGCAGGGAGTTGATATGTCAGCGACCGGAATCAGCCATGAAGGTAATATCTACTTGCTAACTTGCCAAGCAGCCTGCAGTTAATATTAGGTTGGCCAAAGTGAAACACTGCATTTGTTAGCTTACCAGTCAGCTAGATCACAGACCTAATAATGTTGTTTATTGACAATACATTGTTTGCCTTTACATCATAATGTATTAGCATTAAATGTAATATTAGGTTTGTGTTCCATGACTAGGATGTTAGATTATGAAGGGCTATGTTGAAAACCATCGTTTCTAGCTAGCCTTTTTGATAACTGTATTTCTGTATATTTGGTATAATGCCCATTGCTGACAACAAGTGTATTATGCAACATATTCTGGGAAATTTGGAATGTTATGACATCAGATATAGTGTACTACTATAGTACTGTATGGCATAATTTTATTTCCCTATATTATTGATTTGCTTATTGGTGATAAGCAATTTAATTTGGCCCAAAATTGTTTTGTGAAATACTTTGCATTAGATTGTGGCACCTTTCTCTCCTTTGAATGACATATATGACATATGTGACACACAGTACATTATGTTAATAAATCTAAATCATATGAAACCATAGAAATGGAATGGATAGAATAGACATATCAATTCAAATAAATGTAGCAGAATGGTCAGAGCGGCAGCCATTTTTATGTGTACCATTCCATTGCAAAGATCTAGCGGCCTAATTCCGCATTAAACCGTTTTGCGTGTTGTCACCGTGACAACTAACAACAATCGCCATTTTGTTGTGTACTAATCAACTGACCACGCCAAGCAGTTCAATGGCCTTTCTAGCCATTCTATTTCTATGTATGAAACATTAATGAAATAATACACTTATACATACATAGTTTAACTAAGTACAACTGAAATCATTTTATATATCATAATAAAATGATGTTGTTGGTCAACTAAATAATCAAAATAATAACAACTCTCAAATAGTCTGTGTAACGGTTGCAATTTGTTTTGTGTGTGTTTGGGGTGCCTTTGTTTTTCTCATTCCCAGCGATCCCACGTTTATGAAATATTTCCCTAAACATTTGGGTTCAGATTATGGCTTGAATACTTTGAAACAAAAACATCTAGTATATAGGTACTATCACACCTTTTAGATATCATTATCATACAATCCAGATCCAGTCAAAAATTTGTTTCAACAACTACATATCATTTAAAATAATGTCTGGATTGCTGAATTATTTACACCAACTAGAGCACCTCAACAAGTGATTGGAATTCCGGTATGAGAGATGTGGCTTTTGGGCCAAACTGATTTACTATTCATTACCTGTATTTATTATCTTCATCATTGGAGATGTTGTCTCAACTGGAATATTTGTTTGTAGAAGCTTAAGCTATTGGGTAATACTAGTTCCTACCGTTTACTATTCCTGAACATAAAGGGATTCCCACGTACCGTCTCCCCCTGCCACCCTGCCAAGACCTCTTGCCACCCCTTTGCCCCCCCACGTAAAATTTTCTAGATCCGCCACTGATTCCAAACAATTCTTCTGGCAGTTTTGGCTGACATCTTTCTTGATCTACTTGAAATTCGCTTAGTATCAAGAGATCCCAGAATCTTCCACTTCTTAATAAGTGATTGAACAGTACTGACTGGCATTTGCAAGGCTTTGGATATCTTTTTATATCCTTTTCCAACTTTATGAAGTTCCAGTACCTTATCACGCAAGTCTTTGACATTTTTCTGCTCCCCATGGCTCAATATCTATCCTGCTCAGTGCATCCATGTGAGAGCGAACTCATTAGCTATTTATACACAGACACTAATTGTATTTTAAAATGCCACAGGTGTAAGAAATTAACCTTTAATTGCCATTTTAACCTGTGTGTGTCACCTTGTGTGTCTATAACAAGGCCAAACATTCAAGGGTATGCTTTCAATCAGGGCCAGTTGGGTGATTTCTGTTAATCAGTATGGTTTACAAAGGTGCCAAAAAATTACGTGATAATGGCTTCATATGAACACTATCCTTATATTACAGTCAGATTTGATACAGTTATTGTCAAATTCGATGCTCAAATTTCACAATTTCTGCCAGGGTATGCAAATGAGCACAACTGTATGTGAGGGGTTTTAAACACTGTATTGTGTATGTTAAGTGAGTTTTTTTTTAAACGCTGTATTGTGCATGTTAAGTGAGGTTTCTTAAACGCTGTATTGTGTATGTTAAGTGAGGTTTCTTAAATGCTGTATTGTGTGTACTGACCTTTAGATCAGTTAGTGTCTGCTCCAGCCAGGCGGTGACTATGTCCACAGGCCTGGTGTCGGAAGGACAGCCTATGGATGAGGCCTGGGACTGCAGCTCCTTCAGTGTGGGCTGAGGCAGCATGAAGGACAGAGGCTTACGAGACTTCTCCAGCTTCCGCTTCTTGGAGGGGGGTGACTGAGGGAAAAACACAGCGTTCACCTGGAGATACCGTCATCATAACATTACTCACAATGAAAACATTGTTAAGATGGTCACAAATTCATGGATTTTGTTAATGGAAATCCATTTGAAACCTGCCTTTATAAGTAGGTTGAATTACAATACAGTATGAAGACGGTTTGTGGCCTGCACAATGCTGCTGGTAAATGCACAATAGAACAATGACCCATTCCTGGTCCCATGATTACTCATCAAGTGCTCAAGAAATGGATGAGTCACCACCTGCATTCATCTCTACCTGTGCTCAACCCCTGTGCTCAACCCCTGTGCTCAACCCCTGTGCTCAACCCCTGTGCTCAACCCCTGTGCTCAACCCCTGTGCTCAACCCCTGTGCTCAACCCCTGTGCTCAACCCCTGTGCTCAACCCCTGTGCTCAACCCCTGTGCTCAACCCCTGTGCTCAACCCCTGTGCTCAACCCCTGTGCTCAACCCCTGTGCTCAACCCGCCTGTCACTTGCTTGTCTCTCGCTTGCTCCCTCACTTCTCTCTCTCTCACCATTCTCATTCTCTCTCCTCTTTCTTCAACCCTCTCTCTATATGTCTGTCTCTCGCTCTCTCTCCATCTCTGTCTCTCTCTCTGTGTCTCATTGTCTCTCTCTTTCTGTCTCTGTCGTCAGTTTCTTCTATGTCTCCTCCCTGTGCAGTGACTCTGCTGTTTTCCTCCTTCAGGTCATCTTGGTGTCAACACATTACAAAAAATGAGCTCAACACACCACCAGGGGGAGCTCCCAGCCTGCAGCCTCCAAATAAATGGCCATTCTGTCTTGCCTCAGAGCTGTCACTGGCCTCATGCTGTTGTGGCTGACATACTCCTTATCTTAGCATGTTCACACAATAATATAACAGGACTCTTCCTTTACACAAACAATGGTGTTATACTGTATGTCAACATGTAATAACTGAAATTAAACTAAATATGTCCGATACTACAACAGCTAACTGTTGTAGTCAGCAAAGAATGAAGGACTAGACTATGACCTTCAGACCACTGCGCTTCTATATAATCACAATTTGTTTTGAGTGTAATAATGGTTGACAATATTTCATGAGGAAAAATCACAGTTGTCATGAATATGTCCAAGTGAATCATCTTAAACCGCCACAAAACTAAGGTTATCATTCTAGTCAATGGGAGAATTTGCTACCATTACACATCAGTTCAAATCCTATACATCATTGAAAATTGTGTAACTGGGTAACTAAGCTTGACATGAGACCAGTGGAATAATGGGCAAATAGTGCCTATTTGGACACAGGAAGAGTGAAGCTCTGAAGCAGTCACGCTCCCAGATACTGTAGCTACTGTGTTTCTGATGGTTTCATAGCCCTCCCCAGTCACTAAACCCTTGCAGCTCAGAGAGAAAATCAATACAATCCATCAAGGATTGTAAATCTGTGTGTGTGTGTGTGTGTGTGTGTGTGTGTGTGTGTGTGTGTGTGTGTGTGTGTGTACTTAAGCATACAACTGATACTAACACAGATTGACACAATGAGAAACATATACTCTAAAAACAAAGCTCTACCGACCCAAGATGGGTTTACTCCTGACTGTCGTGTGTGTGTGTGTGTGTGTGTGTGTGTCTTTAAGTTCACTCCTGACTGTTATTTATGACTCACCCATGCCCACCACACACACTCCCAATGGGTGGTGCCTGAACAGAACAGGCGTGCAAACAAACGCACTCTAAATTATGTTTTTGACCACACACACTGTAGCCCCAGCCAGTGTGTCTTCCGTCACTCCGTTCTGTAGAGCAGTGTGTGTTTGGTCACTCCGCTCTGTAGCAGCCAGTGTGTGTTTGGTCACTCCGCTCTGTAGCAGCCAGTGTGTGTTTGGTCACTCCGCTCTGTAGCAGCCAGTGTGTTTGGCCAATCTGCTCTGTGCCTGTCAGCTCAAACTAACAGCAGAGCCTCAGAATCCAGGTCATTGTCCAGGCACAACACTCATCTGATGGCTATCTAACCTTGAGGCCTCCTCTGACCTCTGCTTCCCTCTCCCCGTGGAGCCCCTTGTAGAGCCTGACCCCTCCCTTAAGTCACCACCTCCCCTGCCTGGAAACCTGCTCCTGACTGGGTGGGCTGCATACAGGAAATGCCCCTGCTATAGCCCACAGAGTCGCATGACAGAATAACATGTTGGTTTGGTTTACTCCATCCTAGCTACCATCTTCACCTCTCCTTGGAAGGAAAGCATGTCATTATGCCCATTCCTCTGGTGAGACTATTCCTGCACTACATCAGTCAGATGCCATCTGACACATTCAGCACATCACATGGGGTGGGCTGTATTCATTCATCGCATTCTGTCGCAAAACATTTGGTTGAAAGTAAAAAAACATTGCGTTTGCATTAGCAACAGGTTACTCGAAACTGTTTTTTGTAAACAAATTTCATATGGCCAGATCTTTTACCCATTAGCTCTGTTTACTTCAGTTTGATTAGAATCATTTGAACATGGATTGTATTGCAATAGCCTACACTGCAGACATAATGACTCATGTAAAAGCATTTAGGAAAAAACCATGATTCCATAGAGGGCCTAGTCCCACATCTCACTCTACATTAGTTACTAACCCATAACCCTGAAGGAGCAGGAGGGGGTAGAGTGGGGCAACACAAATAGGCCAATGTTTCTGCTTAGCTGCCTTTGTGATTAAAGGCAAAAACGCAGAGCTCGACCGACAAAATGTTGTATTACACTCCCTTAAACCTGTCGATAGCCCTTCTCTATCTGTGCTCTAGCACGGCGTTAACCCTCTGCGCTCTAGCACGGCGTTAACCCTCTGCGCTCTAGCACGGCGTTAACACATGTTCTCCTATCATTATATTAAGTCTGGGCCCCAACAGCCTGGAGGAACCTCACCTAGTCTTGCCTCGGCAACTGTTGCCTGGATACAGCGAATTAGGGGAGAGACACCAACACCTCCCCAGAGGGTGAGTGAAGTGCTGGCTGCCCTCTAATGGAATGGGAGTGGGAGGGGCTGGGATGCATTATTAAGGTTGTGTGGGGAGGGTCAGGAGGGGTGTAGTCATGACATGGCCTGGATGACTGGGGGGGGGGTTATGCCATGTTTAATCATGCTTTCACTGTCCTACTGCGTGGGAGACCACCCCCAGGGAACCACCCGGAACGCCCACCTGGGACAGCTTACCGGAACAGTAACGTCGTCATAGAAACTCCAAGCTAGAGCCCAGCGCATTGTTCGTCCTTGGCAGAACTCTGTGTGGGTCACTTTGGGTACCTGGGAAGGAGAAAACAATGAGCCACAAACACAACAACACACATGGAGAGCATTATGTCCACGTGTGAACAGGACACATTCACCACACACAGCTGACAGTAGCCCAGCTGAAACATTTACAGCTCACAGCTGGACACCTCCTCCCTAAAATACACGTGGCATTCAATGGGGAGCTGAGATACAGGTCAAAGTTCATGGACACGGATCTCAAAGGAGAATAGAAAGCTGACCCCTAACCACTCAGCAAATTAAACAAGCAGCAAGCGATGGAACAACAAACGACAAACGCAGAGGAGCTTGAGGCTGCAAATAGCATTAGCATTTAAATTAGGTCTTCTCTCTCACACGCACGCACACAAGCACGCACACACCTGGATTGGAGCCAAGGCTGCACTCACACTGAGGAGCAGCGACAGTCTTCCAACACCTCGGGAGTAGCAGGGGATTGTGGGAGGACCCAGTGATTAACAGGTGGTGTGTGATCCCCATGGGAATGACGCCCGTCACTCCAAATGTATGAATATCATCCTCACCACCTTTATGACCCTCTACATCAGTATTCTACTCCTACCCTACAAGGAGCTGGCTGGTTTTCTGTTCGACCATATCATTACTTAAACCCACCTGGCATAAATAAGTCCCAGACTAGAGGGTGGCAGAAGGGAATAGATCTGGTGTACAGCCAGCAGGGTAGCAATCGTGCTCCATGGGCTAATGCTAACAGCTAGCGTAATGGAGCAAACCATCATTAGCGATGCTAGCATCAGTGTGTGTCAGTGTGTTGTATTCTGCGAGTGTGCTTGGGCATTGGGGAGGGTGTGCAATGCATTTCAGTCATGCAACACTAATAGAAATCCACTCAATCAAGGCCAGGGTGTGACATGGCTTAGCCAGCATATTAGCCGGTGATCCGTTCCAGTCCGTCCCCTGAACCCTGACATGCAGTGTTCTGTGTGTGACTGCACCTTTATGTATGTAATTGGGTGGGTGTGTGTGTGTGTCTGCCCTTACCCCTTGTTTTCTCAGCTCCTCCTTCAAAGGTGCTAGGCTGCATTTCTTTCCCAGCATGCAACTGTACCACCTGGAACAAAAATGATCTATATTAGTGTGCGCGTGTTTCCAGCAGCCAGGGCATCATAGTTGTAGGAGATGAAACAAGCTGCATATATAAGATATCCCTGTATCCTCCCTACGTATTGGGTGTTTGTAGAGCTCAGCACTCTGGAACAGACTGCCTGCATTTCAGCTGGAGATGGAATACCAGATAAACAGAGGCATAACAACAACATACTGGGTACAGAGGATTGAAGTTGATCCCAGGAAGCAAGAACAATCCTTCTCCTTTGAAATGAAGAGATGTGTCTAATCAATAAAGCATCAGACAAAGCCTTAGTCTCTTTATTCTTTCTGTTCAGTACTAACAGAAACCTGGCAGGGAGGGACAGAGTTAGGTTTAAGAGTAAGGTGAACATAACCAAATACACAACTGATCCAACACAAAAGCCAATCTGGCAACACATTCAATAGAATATACTACATATGAATTATATTCACTAAAAGCCATGAAAGATTAAGATAAATAACATTTCTATATTTTTTATTTGTCATTTATTAAAACATTGTGTCAGACTGGATGGTGTTTCATAAAATTGTAGTTGCATAAACAAAACACACTTTGTCAAGGTGCATGTTTGATCCATCCAGCCTAAGCTAGAAAACAGAAAAAGGAAAGCTAATTAGCACCCCAGCATTGCCAAGATGAATCCCCACCCTACCAAACAGCCCCTCACCCTCTGCCGCACCCAGCCAAAGCCCCCCCATGTTTCTCCTTTACCCATATCCAGACAGCCGATGTTCTAAAGGAGCTGCAAAATCTTGACCCCTTCAAATCTGATGGACTACACAATCTGGACCCTTCCTTCCTAAAACTGTTTGCGGTGATTATTGTTACTCCTATCACTAGTCTTTTCAATCTCTCCTTTAATTCATCAGAGATCCCTAAAGATTGGAAAGCTGCTGCAGTAATCCCACTATTCAAAGGTGGGGACAGTTTAAACCCAAACTGCTATAGACCAATCTCCATCCTGCCCTGACTCTCAAAAGGTCTTCGAAAGCCTTATTAATAAACAAATTATTAACCATTTCGAATCCCACCACAGCCTCTCTGACATGCAATCCGGTTTCTGAGATGGTCGTGGGTGCACCTCAGCAAAACTCAAAAGTTTTAAATGACATAGTAACTGCTGTTGATCAAAGACACTACTGTGTAGCAGTCTTCATTGACCTGGTCAAGGTCTTCGATTCTGTCAATCACAAAATCCTCATTGATAGATTAAAGAACCTGGGTTTTTCAAATGACTGCCTTGCCTGGTTCGCAAATGATTTCTCTGACAGGTTTCAGGGTGTTAAGTCAGAGAGCCTACTCTCCAGAACTCTGGCTGTCTCCATGGGGGTGCCTCAGGGTTCAATTCTCAGACCGACTCTATTCTCTGTATATATCAATGATGTTACTCTTGCTGCAAGTGACTCCATGATCCACCTCTATGCAGACGACACTATTCTTTAATGGTATGGCTCGACGTTGGACACCGTGTTAAAAAACCTTCAAGAAAGCTTTGATAACATACAACATTCACACAATGCACTGCCTGCCCAACAAGCATCACTACACTTGACGGGTCTGTACTGGAACATGTAGACAACTACAAATACCTAGGGGTCTGGTTAGACTCTTCACTCTCCTTCCAGACCCACATCAACCAGCTCCAATCCAAAGTTAAATCCAAGATTGGCTTCCTATTCCGTAATAAAGCCTCCTTCACTTTTCTAGCCAAACCCGCCCCCGTGAAAATAACTATCCTCCAATGTCATACAGTAGACTTCGGTGACATAATTTATAGATCCTCAGCAAACTCGCTCCTTAGAAAATTAGATGTCGTATACCACAGCGCCATTCGTTTTGTCACCAATGCTCCATACAACACCCACCACTGCAACCCCTATACACTAATCAGATGACCTTCATTACAAACCCGACGTCAAACTCACTGGTATCATCTTATCTTACCTAAAATCATTCATCCACAGAGCAACACCCTCTCTTATTCTGAGTTCAAGCGGATATATATCTCTGATTGCCACTAAAGCCTGCACTTCCATCGGTTGCCTCTCCTTTCAGTGTCCGCTGATAATGATTGGAACATACTACAAAAATCCCTGAAGCTTGAATCCATTGTCACGTTAACCACCTTTAAAGTACTATTATCAAATCTACAGTCAGACCATTGTACATGTTAACCCCACCCACTCTTTATTCCATTAACACATTTTTGCACACTATCCAGCATAGCTGTCTCTGTATGTTTTCTTCCCCCAGTCCTGGTCATTATGCCACCCACCTTAGTGTTATTTATGCACAGCCACTTTCTACCTCAACAAATGTACCTCTCTACCTCAAACTCAATTCTTTGTTTTATTTATATTTTTTTCCACTGACTGTACGGCACAATGCCACTCCACTGTACTTACCAAACATCTACCACCATATACTGACATCTGTTGCTCCTACACATTCATAATTGTCTGATCTGAAGACCTGCACACTGTATTCCTGTTTATACTATATTTATTGTGTACTTCTTTGACTTCATGTTCTCTGCACCTTAACGCTTTCATCTTGGCCAGGTCGCCGTTTCAGATGAGACTGTTCAACGTGCTCACCTGGTTACATAAAGTAAAAACTAATTGGAGTGATGCTCTTGGGTGAATGTAGAAAAACCTCAGGACAAGAAGTGTATTGTTACAGATATGAAGAATTTGATAATGTCATTATCCGTGTGCTGAGAAAGTTACAATAAGTAACAATTTTAATAACAGAGAAAATAATGCTATGAGCTCAATTGGATGATTCTTCTGTCAATAAAAACACTTGTGGGGGTGTTTGTTGATTCTGCGGTTTATGTTGGGAACTGTTTATCCTACATACAGTGCAGAGCGATATGGAAAAAATCTAATATCACGATATTGCGGCAATATTGTAGGTTTGACAATTGGTGCTTACAAAGAAATATTTACAAAATGACATTTTTGATAAATAATCATCACTGATGTGTATATAATATCTAAGTGGGGTAAAGGCAAATAATAGAAAAGCTAGAACAGTCTGATAAGTTCAGTAAATTACATCACTGTACTGTAATGCAGCCTTTAAAACCAGGAAAAGATAACACTTTTGTCATATCACGATATTACGATATCCAAAATCTAAGACGATAATCAGTCTAATATCACAATATCGATATACTATAGATATATTGCCCAGCCCTAATACAGTGTAGCATAGAATAAACATTTTGCACCTCTCAAATGGCAAAAAGCATACTGTTGGATGAATTAAATAAAATTAGCAATACAAAATTAGTAGGTGAATATCTAGTCCTCTGAAAATCAATAAGGTCAGAGACTTGTTTTCTCAACATATCACTTCAGTAATTCACACAATAGCAGTTTATTTTCTTTTTATTATTGCCTTCGTATTTCTGTTCTTTTAATTAATAATTGCATATTTCGACTTATAACAGATTTGGTTTATCCAGGCCCATGATTATTATTGTGTGAATCTGCCAAATTCTACATTTATAGTTTAGTCATTTAGCTGACATTCTTACCCATAACGACTTACAGTAAATACAGGGACATCCATCCCCCTGGAGCCGCTTGGGGTTAAGTGCCTTGCTTAAGGACACAGCAACATTTGGAACGGTCAGGAATCAAACCATCAACCTTCTGACTACAAATATGACTAAACGCTCTCTTGCCCGACTTTACAAGTATGGTTCAATTATTCATGCATAATAGAATTCAACAACAACTTGCAATTGTTTTAAAAAAGTGCCTCTAATTGAAAACATTGAAGTGCATTATCCACTTAAAAGGCTCTCCAGTAAACCAAAAAGTTAAATCACATTTGTGTACTAAAGCACATAATTACTGAAAATACCAATCTTTAATGTATATCGAAATAAATATATCGATATTAAATGATGAGAAAAAAATATGGTGATAAGATTGTAAATCTTAAATAAAATAAAAAATTGTTCAGATGGGTTTGGGGAGGAGTGGAGGTGCAAATTTCTCATCTAAATTGAGATCATGAAATATTCAGGCCCTCTAATATCCCCAGATGTTCCCCACTTTGTCATGCAAAGAGGAGGGGCTAAGCTAGTGCCCACGCACAAACACATGACAGATTCCTCACTTCCGTCCTCCAATAAGATCTTGAATCCAAACAAGGACACAGAACTTCCCAAATGGGTCAGACGGAAACTGGTAGATTCTGGCAGTGGTGAAGACCACAACAACAGCACAAAGGCTGGTGATTATCATATCAAAAACAGACTGGTGATTATTTTGTGATTATCATATCAATAATAGACAGAAAACAAGAGCGTGTCAGTTCGAAAGGAATCCTGCTTCCTTCCTGTGAGGTGGTTTAGCATGAAACCAGTCTAGCTGTGGTAATTACAGCTCAGTGTTGTGTGTGTGTGTGTGTGTGTGTGTGTGTGTGTGGGGGGGGGGGGGGGATTGGGAGGTTTTGACAGGACCAATCTGAGGGGTTGGCTGGTTCCTATGGACACCTGGTGTTAGCTGTGCTGCCTCAGCATGCACTGTCTGGGGTGATAGGCTGCCACACACACACACACACACAGACACACACACACAGACACACACACACAGACACACACACACAGACACACACACACAGACACACACACACAGACACACACACA
>JACXGM010019736.1:0-18260 GCA_016801145.1 Umbra pygmaea
GTGTGTGCATGTATGAATCATGTGTGTGCATGTATGAATCATGTGTGTGCATGTATGAATCCTGTGTGTGCATGTATGAATCCTGTGTGTGCATATGTGAATGTAGTGTGTGCATTTATCTTTATTGAGACTCTTTTATCTCCATAGAGGTTATCCGGTTACTTACCCTTAAACTTACCTGGGTATGTCACAACTTGATTTCCGGAATACCCCCCTGTACTTTATCTTGTTTCTTATATTATTTAATTTGTATTTATTTATTTTTTCTTATTTTTTTTCCATTACTGATAATATAATTGTGTTTTTCTTTATCCTATATTGCAAGATAATTATCATTGATTACAATGCTGCCATGCCATTTGGTATATGTTATATATGATTTACACACTTAAAGAATATTAATATTGCCATGAATGTTCTATACATTTTCATTATTAAAAAAGTTTTGTATGGTTTACTGCCATCTAGTGGACAAAACATTACATATCAGGGTGGGGCACAGGTGATGTTGCTTAGGTAATAGGGAAAGTGAAAGTACATTTTCCAGACACCATTTCGTGACAACGGAGTAGAAAACATCCCACTACTAAGAAAGTAAGTATTACTAAATATTTTAGAACAAAACTCAATAGAATTCTAGCAAACAGATTAAGATACAGAATGCCTGAATTGACAGATTATTATAACCTGTATTATTGAATCATGGGAAACAAAGTTTTTTTTTTCTCTTGTCTACCAAAAACATTCAACTAGTCAATAATGTATATATTTCAAAAATGTATATATTTCTAAAAGTAACATAAAATATAACAATTTGAAAAGTGTGACAAAAACACAAATTCATGTTTAGAGTGAAAAGCAACTTATGGTTTGGTTTCACGGTGAAGAAAGTGTCATGACAAATTGCTACAAAGCTGTGTATTCCTAACATTGAATAATACAAGTTTTTTTATTGTGACATGTAATTACTGTAAGCAGTGGCGGGCCGTGCATTTTACACCTAGGCCCTCACTATCTTCCCAAAATTAAAACGCATTATAATAACCTCACAATGACATTCTAGGGCTATAGGTTATTGTCATTCGGCATATAATGCACCCCATATTCATAGTGAAGATAATTTTTTTCCACTCGATATAGGTTATTTAACACGAGGCTCAACACCTATGAGACTTACAATATACATTAATTGACCCGACATGACTGAAACCATAAGAATGTACTGCCGTGATGTTAGCTTTATACTAAAGATTGGGAATTTCAACGTCAATACCTCTTCAACGAAACATGCCAGAAAGACAAAAATTATATTCTATTAATCTGCTCACGTTTGCAAACAAGCAACACTCCTTGCTTACCCATATCAATATCATAATTCTGTTTGAAAAGAGAAAAATATGTGAATCGTTGTTTTCTGCCGTTCCGGAGGTTATGGGACCGTCTTCAAAGTGCAATTTAAACTTTTGCTTGCAAAAAGTTTACCTGTCAGTGACCTCTGCCCTGTGATCAACATCAATTAATTGGTTCATTTTTTTATTTAGATTCTTTTTAATAGTTTTTTATGAATAAATTATAGAAATAGTCAATAGCTCTGACTCAATACAACCTCTTTCAAAACAGAGGTTTTTTTTATTTGGCTTTTTTAAAATGAGTACTAATGGCTAAAATATAGCAATAATTGTTAATAGCTCTGACCCCATACAACCTTTTTCTAAACAACCTTTTCACATTTGTTAAGGGACATCTCATACACCATCAACATCAATTATTTTTTTGATTTGGCTTTTTTTAAATCAATACTCATGGCTAAAATATAGCAATAATGGTCAATAGCTCGGACCCCATACAACCTTTTTCAAAACAACCTTTTCACATGTGTTAAGGGACATTTTCTACCCCATGAACATCAATTAATTTTGGCGTTTTCATATTTGCTTCTTTTAAATTAGTTTTATTGCTTAAATTATAGCAACAAGTGTCAATAGCTCTAACCAATTTTAAAGAAGCCACATCCAAAAAAATTGATGTTGATGGTGTAGACAATTGTTTTGAAAAAGTTTGTATGGGGTCAGAGCTATTGACCATTTTTGCTATAATTTACGCATTAAAACCAATTTAAAAGAAGCCAGATCAAAAAATCTAAAAAATAATTGATGGTGAAGGAGATGTCCCTTAACACATGTGAAAAGGTTGTTTTGAAAAGGGTTGTATGTGGTCAGAGCTATTGACTTTGTTGCTATAATTTATGTATTAAAATCAATTTAAAAGAAGGCAGATCAAAAAATCTAAAAAATAATTGATGGTGAAGGAGATGTCCCTTAACACAAGTGAAAAGGTTGTTTTGAAAAAGGGTTGTATGTGGTCAGAGCTATTGACTTTGTTGCTATAATTTATGCATTAAAATCAATTTAAAAGAAGGCAGATCAAAAAATCTAAAATAATTGATGTTGATGGTCTAGGAGATGTCTATTAACACATGTGAAAAGGTTGTTTTGAAAAAGGTTGTATGGGGTCAGAGTTATTGATCATTTTTTAAAAGAAGCCATATCCAAAAATCAATAAACTAAATGGTGTTGATGGTGTAGGAGATGTTCCTGAATGAATGTGATAAGGTTGTTTTTAAAAAGATATCATAGGTTCAAAGCTATTGACATTTGTTTGAACTAAATAAAAAACTAGGCTACATCAATTACTAAAATGCTAATAATTAAAAACAATGCATTATAAGACACAGGGCCCTGAGCTATTTACTTTTGTTTTGAAATGTCAATTTTACTTAGTTTCAAAGAAATGGGCAATTTTTCCTGGTAACACCACATTCACAATGCACTTGTAACATGATCCCTTGGCTGAAAATTCACTGCGACTCATCCATAGACATGACTCTAAAGTCGTTTTTTCCCTTTAAATGCAACAAAGAAATGAATTAGTGTTGCTTGTTGGCTATCGTGGGCAGATTTAGAAAATGTAATTTGTTTCTCTTTGGCTAGAGGAGCAAAGTGTATGTGCGTTGTGCACACGCTACATTATGGTTAAGCATGCGCCCTTAAAATAGCATATGAATAACACGCCACTGACATTTAAACAGGTTTTTCATGGTCAGTGGCGGAATGGTTTTCGTGAACTGCAAGATAGCACCAGGGAACATTTGCGCCAGAACACGCCTCTTCTTTTTGCTGAACCTCCCAACCAACGCAAATTCATTCCCTAATTTACCGACGCGTGTCTGTGGAGGGAAACATCCCATATACGTCGGGTGCAAGATAGGAATGATACATGCGTTTGTGTAAAAAGTCCCTTGCGCTGGGTCTAAGATAGGGCCCACTGCCCTACTTCAAGTCCTTACAACACTAGGATTGCTGGCGACTGGCACTTTCAAGAGGGAATTGGATGACAGGTCGGGGAAATCTCAGCCAACCCTTAGCTGGGTTAGGCCAGACGTGTTAATATAGTTATAATAGGTTTGTTGCATAATTACATTAGCCGCAATTTGCAGCTATGTCCAGTTTCCCAAATGTAATCATCGGTGCTATTGACTGCATGCATGTTCACTGTAAAAAATTGCTGTAAATTTACAAGCGAATTCTACAGTAATATACTGTTTCTTTGACATACAGCACATTACTGTAAACAGAAAAGTGTTAAGGATGTTTCAGCACCCCCTTCTACAAATGTTTGTAATTACAGTATTTAACTGTAAACTAGTACACCAGGGACGATTAGTAGACAAGTTGAATCAGGTGTGCTAGCTCAAATACATGGACTGGCTGGTGGTACTTGAGGAGAGGTTAACACGTGATCACAAATGTTTCCATCACAGCAAATAACTGGTCTCATGTACAATTGTTTGAAAACAGATTCATTTTGCTCTCAGCTTGCTAGTTGTTAGTTTATTAAAGATTAAACTGTTCAGATTTATAAACATGAAAGCTGCAAACGCCACGTCAAAATTTTGATTTTTAGTCTTAAATAACATTAAGCACATTATGCCTGATATTTTTAAAATAGTTTGAAACATTGTTTTAAAAACAAAACTCCTGTAGGTTGTAAGATATTTAACTATTTGTTGATCTATAGAGTAGTTGAAGTAATTAAAAACAAGTGAGCGGTGCAGAAAGCAAATTATCCTGTGTTATTTCACACATTGTAATATTAGCCAATACATATTTCCTAAATTCTTACATTGAAGGAAAAATTGTCACCTTAATGAAATACTTAAAACATTCACGAATCAATATATACTGATCATATTTCCAAGCAGTCTCTACTGCAGGTACGTCTGTGCATTTTTCTTTAGTTTCAGTTTTTCTTTAGTTTCAGTTTTTACTGGTAATATACACATTTTATAAAACATACTTTCTGTATTTTAAAAAGGCATAATAGATCATGCATTAAAACTTTTCCGCATAATTTTAATTAAAAGCCAATAGTTTAAAAACACAACCTATTAAAACCTTTTCAAAATAATGTGTTAAAAACCATATGTAACTAAAAGAAACATCCAAGACATTTAAAACAGGTACAGATTCTGGTTGCCTGGATAAAAAGTTCTGTTCAATGCAGTGACGGCACAGGTGAGCACTGGTCTCCCACCATCTCTGGCCCGTGCCCAAGCTCCAGCCCCCTCAAGGCACAGAGGAGATCCCTCCCAGTGTCAGTCCATTGCCAGCAGGGACATCTCGGTGGAGGGATACATGGACGTGTTGGACCCCCTCCTCCGACTGGCACGAGCCTCCCACACTCTGTGTCTCTGCAGCCCCGGGGGCCCCGTTCTGTCCACCTCAACATCACAGTGGCCACCCAGGGCCACTGCCACAGTGACGGGAGTCTCCCGCGCATCCCCGCCAGCAGGTTCAGAAGGCCCGCAGTGCATCTTGCAGCCCGCTCAGACAGGCCGGGGAACAGCGTTCTTTCCTTAGGTGGTATAGGGTCCCGGCCCGTCCATCTGGCACGGGCTGCTATGTTGGGGGCCCTCCCCGCTGGCAGGTACGGGCACTTGGGGGTCTGCTCCCTCCATCCGGTCCCTGGCGGCGCTGCACTCCCGGAGCGAGTGCCCCCCCCGACTTGGGCACTGATGTCTTGCCGGGCCCCAGGAGTGCATGACGACCCTGACCGGGAGTATCTCTTGTGCCTCTTCTTGGAAGCGGATCCCCGCTCAGGCTCCGGAAAGCAGGATGGGTGTAGGGAAGAGGAAGTTGGGGGGGACCCTTCCAGAGGTTTTGGGCTCTGCCTCCAACTCCACCTGGCGTTCTTTTTGACCAAGACAACATTTTCATTTAAAACGATGTCCAGATCTCTACTTACCTTCTTGCCTGTTTGTTTTCCATTTTCTTGGTGTGGGGCCTTATCGGGAACCTTTAAAAGTGCACTTCTAGCCTTTAGCTTGTTTGCAAAAGAGGAAGGGCAGTCTCGTATAAGACGGGAGCATTTCAGAGTAAGTAAAACTCCACACTGTGGTGCCTTCTAAAGTGATGTGCAGTTGCTTCAAAGCAGTTCCTGAGGCTGCACATCAAATGCATTATAATCTGGAAGTAGCATATAGCACTACTGCCAGATCAATAGGGACCTCAGGTAATGATGGCCAAAGTATCTTTGCTAGAACTACCTTTTCTGTTATGGGAGGTCAAATTTTATATTACAGTGGATTTGTATATTGAATCACTGTCACTTAATTTTATTAGGCATTATATAAACAAATGAATATCTATGTGAATGCAAAAAATAAAATCATTGTAAAATTAAAACCTGCAATGGAGCATGCTGGGAATTATTATAATATGTGGTGTGGCTAACAGTAAGATTTAGACACTTAGACCATATAATGATTGCGTTCTCCAAAGGTAAAATTTGAACAATGTTTATTTTTATAAAGTCCATGTAATGGTACAAAGGAGAGCCAAGGCAAAACCATCAAACAGGTCATCAGTATAAACTAGAATAACTATACTATTTTTCTAGGCTACGGTACAAACAGGAAATTCCAAGACAGAGTAATTAAACAACATGGCAAAGGTCAGAACCGGAATATCAAAATGTATAACAATGCTCAGAAAATGGAGAAAATATACTCACAATACCTCGCAAAGAGGCAAGGAGAGGAGTGTGGCTTAAATACTGTGCAGAGTGAGCAGGTGTGGTGAATTAGGCTAATTGTGTCCGGGTATGGGAATTGTAGTTCTTAGGAGACCTGAGTAGGAAGCTGTAGTCCATTGGGAGACGAACTGGTGAATGGGAAGTGTAGTTCTGTGACACATAAACCAAGGAAGTGGCAGTGTCCAGGGAAGGGGAACTGGGAAACGTTACAGAATCCCCCCCCCAAGGCGCAGCTCCTGAGGCGCCAAACGGAGAACACGCCACAGGACACCAGGTGGCAGAAGACCCAGGCAGGCGGAGGCACACCAGGGCGAAGCAGACAAGTAGACAGGGCAGGAGGATGGAGCCATGGCGGGCCGGAGGGCGGAGGCAGCAGCAGCGGCCCGGAGGGACGAAGAATCAACGGCGGTCCGGAGGATGGAGGCAGCAGCGACGGGCCGGAAGGACAAAGCAGCAATGGCGGTCCGGAGGATGGAGGCAGCAGGATGGATCGGCTGAGTCTGGGCAGGCGGCGGTCCGGCCGAGCAAGGGAGAAGCGGAAGCTGAGGCGAAGGCGGACCAGGCACCGGAACCACAGCAGACACAGGAAACTGAAAAAAAAACACAGCACAAACAGACACAGACCGACAGACAGACACAGACACAGGGACAGAGGCAGACACTGGCACTGGGAGAGTAGCGGGACATGGCACTGGGAGAGCAGCGGGACATGGCACTAGGAGAGCAGCGGGACATGGCACTAGGAGAGCAGCGGGACATGGCACTAGGAGAGCAGCGGGACATGGCACTAGGAGAGCAGCGGGACATGGCACTAGGAGAGCAGCGGGACATGACACTGGGAGAGGAGGCTCTGGGAAAAGGGCAGGCTCTGGGAAAAGGGCAGGCTCTGGGAAAAGGGCAGGATCTTGGAAAAGGGTAGGCTCTTGGAAATCGTCAGGTATCAGGGAAGGGTCATGGTCAGGCAAGGTTACGGTGACAGGCAAGGGCACGGTGACAGGTAAGGGCTCAGGGACTAGGGCAGTCACCAAGACTGAGTCAGGCATTGGTAAGGGGACTGGAGGAGGAACTAGGAAATGCTCTGACTCAAAGACAAGGACAGGCCTGGGGACAAGGCATGGCTCAGGTTCGGAGACTAGGCATGGCTCAGGTTCGGAGACTAGGCATGGCTTAACTTTGGCCGATGGTGATGTAGCAACCTCTGGTGGCCTGGAGGCTTGGGCAAACTCTGGTGGCCGGAAGGCTTGAGCAAAAACAGCGGCCTCTGGTGGTCTGGGCAGGGTGGAGACCTCTGGTGGTCTGGGCAAGGTGGAGACCTCTGGTGGTCTGGGCAAGGTGGAGACCTCTGGTGGTCTGGGCAAGGTGGAGACCTCTGGTGGTCTGGGCAAGGTGGAGACCTCTGGTGGTCTGGGCAAGGTGGAGACCTCTGGTGGTCTGGGCAAGGTGGAGACCTCTGGTGGTCTGGAAACTTGGGCGACCTCTTCTGGTCGGGAAACTTGGGCGACCTCTTCTGGTCGGGAACCTTGGGTGATCTTAGCAGGCCGTGGAGACTCAACACCGGCCTCTTGTGGCCGTGGAGAGGCAACACCGGCCTCTTGTGGCCGTGGAGAGGCAACACCGGCCTCTTGTGGCCGTGGAGAGGCAACACCGGCCTCTTGTGGCCGTGGAGAGGCAACACCGGCCTCTTGGTCAGACGACTCTGACCCACTTATAAGGTCGGGCATCTCCTCGTCATCGCTCTCTTCATATATACGGCTCAGATAGGCGGCCCACCAATGAAACGAGGAGTCATCCATATTGGGAAACAGGCAGGCAGTCATCTTGGAACTGGGGCTGTTAACAGCACTCTGGGGACTCTGGGCGGCCATCTTGGGACTATGGGCGGCCATGTTAGGATTGGGGCTGGTTGCCTTCCTGGACCTAGGTCTGGTAGCCCTCTTGGAACTCTGGGTGGCCTTCTTGGAACTGGGACTGGGAGACACCATCTGGGAACAAGAACTGGGTGCCCTCTTTGGAGCTTCAAAAGGGGCAGGTGTCTCAAAGACACAACGGGGAAAGATGTAGTCCCCATCCACAGCCTCCCTGACTAAAAAGTCCTCATAGGAGGCTTTGTAGAGGTCCCATAGAGGATCCTCCTGGGGCCAGCCACTGTACCACAGCTCACTCCCAGCCATGTGTAGGTTTGGCGAGGTATTCTGCAATGATTGCGTTCTCCAAAGGTAAAATTTGAACGATGTTTATTTTTATAAAGTCCATGTAATGGTACAAAGGAGAGCCAAGGCAAAACCATCAAACAGGTCATCAGTATAAACTAGAATAACTATACTATTTTTCTAGGCTACGGTACAAACAGGAAATTCCAAGACAGAGTAATTAAACAACATGGCAAAGGTCAGAACCGGAATATCAAAATGTATAACAATGCTCAGAAAATGGAGAAAATATACTCACAATACCTTGCAAAGAGGCAAGGAGAGGAGTGTGGCTTAAATACTGTGCAGAGTGAGCAGGTGTGGTGAATTAGGCTAATTGTGTCCGGGTATGGGAATTGTAGTTCTTAGGAGACCTGAGTAGGAAGCTGTAGTCCATTGGGAGACGAACTGGTGAATGGGAAGTGTAGTTCTGTGACACATAAACCAAGGAAGTGGCAGTGTCCAGGGAAGGGGAACTGGGAAACGTTACAGACCATAACTAAAATGATATTTCTGTCATGAATTTGCTTGATACAGATCCTTTTAAGATGTACAGTATGTTGCTTTTTAGACTTTGGAAAAACCAGCTGCTTTTCTTACAAATTAATTGCCTGAATATGTTTGAAACACATTGTTCTGCACACATCAGCATACTATTTGATAAAATAGTCTATATAATTTTATCTATTCAAAAAAAAATTGTTTTGCTTTTTTTAACTTTACTCTGATTAATGATGCTTTATTATATTCTTAAGTTAACACGGGTGTACATCAAACTGTTATTGAGTGATTGTTATATACAGAATGAAAACTCTGCTGCCAGTAAATTAATGTAAATGTAATAAAATACAGTAATACATTGTAATGCAATAAACAGTACCAATGTTGTAAATATGCAGCACTTTACTGGCAACTCTGCTGCCAGTAATCTACTGTAAATGTCATAAAATAAAGTAATGAGCTTTAAACTTGAAACACATTACCAATGCTGTAAATTTACAGCACATTACTGGCAATTCTGGAACGTTGTGTGCCAACCATAATAGCAAAGCCCTTTCTGTTTGGTATTAGCCTCCACGTGGGACGTGCTTACTAAGTTTTGGTGCTCTTACCAGGGTCGTCGGACTGGGGTTAAAACCAATACTGATTACCAGGGCCCAAGGGTAGAGAGGGCCCTTGAAAAGTCTGGAATATATTTTATATATATATGTCATGGGGGCCCATCAGGACTGCCTATTCATAGGGCCCAGGATCTTGTGCTATGCCCCTGGTTCTTACATGTAAGCCAAGTGAAGAGTTTTCTTCCAAATTTGGCTGATACATGTTAATATGTTAAATGTCTTTCAAACAGAGACATATCTTGTGAAAAACGAATAATATATTATTTAATTACTGATTCATGTTTAAAGAGTTGTAACATTTACAGAAAGAACCATAAATACACAGCACTTTATTGCCAACACAGCTGCTAGTAATTTACTCTAGAGTTCTAATAAATACAGTAGTGAGTTGTATTGTTAGAATACAGGGTAACACTTTATTTTGAGAGTCCATCTCTAGATGCTCTACATATTATCTGCATACTGTCAACAACATATTAACAAACTATCTACTAACCCTAACATTAATCCTAACTTTAACCATTCCCCTTATGTTAAACCTAACCTTAACCATTACCCCAAAACATATTCTAAACTTACCTCTACCCTTAAAATACACAATTAGTTGCTTATCAACAGATATGATAGTCATATCATCAACAAACTATCTGTAGAGCACATACAGATGGAATGTCAGACTCTCCAAATAAAGTGTAACCGAATACAGTAATGAGCTATAATCTTCTTCACAGTAACACTGCTGTAATTAAACAGCTCTTTACTGGTAATTATAGCTGCCAGTATTTTACTAAATTTTTTTACAGTGTGGGGCCTATACTACGAAGCAAAATTTGGGGTTAGTGAGGTAACTTTAGGTTTAACCGTAGATTTTCAGTATCACAACGTTGGGTCACCATGGCAAATTATGCTGCAAACCTAGTCGAGATAACCGATTAACCCAAACAAAAGCACCTCCTACTGACCAATCAATTCTGGACTCGATTCTGGGAGTCGCCATTGGCTTTCTCTGATGAGAATCTTTTTTTTAAAATGAATTTATTGTGGTACTTTTCTTAATGTCAAGCACGCAATCCTTACATTCTTTACCATACTACGAAGGTTGTATTTTTATTTTTTATTTTTTCCTCTATTAACATTCAATACAAACACCAAAAGGGAACAGGGGGAATACATTACACAACAGGGAAGAAAAAAAACCATTGGAAACTACATAAACAAATATACAGAAATAAGGAGGGAAACAGTTCACTGTGTGTGTGTGTGTGCGCGTGTGCGTGTGCGTGTGTGTGCGTGCGTGTGTGTGCGTGCGTGCGTGCATATCCATCTACAGTACGCATTTACTATAAAGTGTACTTATTCTTCTAGCTACAGTGCCTTGCGAAAGTATTAGGCCCCCTTGAACATTTCTACCTTTTGCCACATTTCAGGCTTCAAACATAAAGATATAAAACTGTAATTTTTTGTGAAGAAGCAACAACAAGTGGGACACAATCATGAAGTGGAACTAAATTTATTGGATATTTCAAACTTTTTTAACAAATAAAAAACTGACAAATTGGGCGAGCAAAATTATTCAGCCCCTTTATTTTCAGTGCAGAAAACTCTCTCCAGAAGTTCAGTGAGGATCTCTGAATGATCCAATGTTGACCTAAATGACTAATGATGATAAATAGAATCCACCTGTGTGTAATCAAGTCTCCGTATAAATGCACCTGCTCTGTGATAGTCTCAGATGTCCGTTGAAAGCACAGAGAGCATCATGTAGAACAAGGAACACACCAGGCCGGTCCAAGATACTGTTGTGGAGTAGTTTAAAGCCGGATTTGGATACAGAAAGATTTCCAAAGCTTTAAACATCCCAAGGAGCACTGTGCAAGCAATAATATTGAAATGGAAGGAGTATCAGACCACTGCAAATCTACCAAGACCCGGCCGTCCCTCTAAACTTTCAGGTCTTACAAGGAGAAGACTGATCAGAGATGCAGCCAAGAGGCCCATGATCACTCTGGATGAACTGCAGAGATCTACAGCTGAGGTGGGCAAGTCTGTCCATAGGACAACAATCAGTCGTATACTGCGCAAATCTGTCCTTTATGGAACAGTGGCAAGAAGAAAGCCATTTCTGAAAGATATCCATAAAAAGTGTTGTTTAAAGTTTGCCACAAGCCACCTGGGAGACACACCAAACATGTGAAAGAAGGTGCTCTGGTCAGATGAACCCAAAATGGAACTTTTGGCAACAATGCAAAACGTTATGTTTGGCGTAAAAACAAGACAGATCATCACACTGAACACACCATCCCCACTGTCATACATGGGGGTGGCAGCATCATGGTTTGGGCCTGCTTTTCTTCAGCAGAGACAGGGAAGATGGCTAAAATTGATGGGAAGATTGATGGAGCCAAATACAGGACCATTCTGGAAGAAAACCTGATGGAGTCTGCAAAAGACCTGAGACTGGGACGGAGATTTCTCTTCCAACAAGACAATGATCCAAAACATAAAGCAAAATCTACAATGGAATGGTTCACAAATAAACATATCCAGGTGTTAGAATGGCCAAGTCAAAGTCCAGACCTGAATCCAATTGAGAATTTGTGGAAAGAACTGAAAACTGCTGTTCACAAACGCTCTCCACCAATCTCACTGAGCTCAAGCTGATTTGCAAGGAGGAATGGGCAAAAATGTCAGTCTCTCGATGTGCAAAACTGATAGAGACATACCCCAAGCGACTTACAGCTGTAATTGCAGCAAAAGGTGGAGCTACAAAGTATTAACTTAAGGGGGCTGAATCATTTTGCATGCCCAATTTTTCAGTTTTTTATTTGTTAATAAAGTTTGAAATATCCAATAAATTTAATTCCACTTTATGATTGTGTCCCACTTGTTGTTGATTCTTCACAAAACATTACAGTTTCATAACTTTATATTTGTTGTCTGAAATGTGGCAAAAGGTCGAAAAGTTCAAGGGGGCTCAATCCTTTCGCAAGGCACTGTATATGCTCTGGATATGTTTTCTACCATTCCAAACATAGTTAGCAATCATGTTATTCCATGATGTAAAGAAGGTTTCTGGTAGAGTAACTGGTAATGCCTGAAATAGAAAGAGGAGTTGTGGGAGGAACATCATTTTAAATGTTTCCACTCTACTATATATTCCATTAGGAATGAATGTCCATTTCTTTAAATCCTGCCTTATTTTCTTTTCCAACTTGCTCTAATTATTTTCATATAAGTCTTCAAATGTTTTACTAATATATATGCCAAGATACTTTATCACCTCTATATGCCACTTAAAGTTACAGTGTTGTTTGAGACTTGAATGTATTTGTACACCAATGTTCAGTGATTCACATTTATTTTCGTTTATTTTATATCCTGATACTAAACTATAATCCTTAATAACATTCATCAAATATTTAATTGATTTTTCAGGCGAAGTTAAGTAAATAATTATGTCATCTGCATATAATGCTAATTTATGTACTTCTTCCCCAATCTCTACCCCTCTAATGTCTTAATTTTGCCTTATCGGTATTTCCAACACCTCTATATAAATAGCAAACAGAAGTGGGGAAAGAGGGTCCCCTTGTCTAATACCTCTTTGAATATTAAATCTCCTTGATAACGTACCATATATATTATAATATTATCGGCTAAAATTCTTCCTGCCATAAATCCACACTGATCAGCTGTTATTATATCTGTAATGTATTTTAACCTATTGGCTAGAATTGCAGATATTATATTATGATCAGTATTTAATAGTGATATAGGTCTTTAAGATGCACAGTTTGAGGCATCTTTACGGTCTTTATATAGAAGTGTAATTATCGATGATGCCCATGTTTGTGCCCATATTCCTTTGTCTAATGCGTAATTATACGCTTTCATTAGTAAGGTGCTAATTTGATCTTTAAAATTTTTATAAAATTAATTTGTAAATCCATCATCCCCTGGGGATTTTCCTATTTTTAGGTCTTGTATTTGTTCATTTACCTCTTGTAATGTAATTAATTTAGTTAGTTTCACATTATTTTCTTGTGTTACTTTGGGTAAGTCAAGTTCACTCAAATAAGCCTGTATAGCTCTTTTATCCTCACTTGCCTCTAACCTGTTTAATTTTTCATAGAAACAAGCAAATTCTTCTACAATCTGATCCTTATCAGTTATAATTTTAGATTGATCGGTCCTTAAATTTGTAATGTATGAATTCTTCATTTGTTTTTTAAGTTTATAAGCTAATATTTTTAAGGACTGTGGTCCACCATCATATTCTTATTGTTGTGTAAATCTCATTAATATTTCATTATAATGTATCTTCTCTAGATTTGACTGTTTAACTTTAATTTATCTTTATCTCTATTTGTTATAGTGTGTCTATTTTCGTTTTCCTTTATTTCTTCAATTAACCATTTCTCTTGTACTCGTCTTTCCTTTATATTAGCTGAAGAATATGAAATAATATGTTCTCTCATTACTGCTTTAGCGCCTTCATTACTGATTTAGCGCCTTCATTACTGCTTTAGCGCCTTCATTACTGCTTTAGCGCCTTCCCATATTATAATATATCACGTGTCGTTTATTTTTATATAATCTATGAGCTCCTTTTTAATCATCTCTACAAATGTTGTGTCTTGTAGAAGTGAGTTATTTAATTTCCACAAGGATTTGCCCTTGTTGGATTGTAGAGGTAAACTCAAGGAAATTGCTGCATGATCTGACATATTAATAGAACACATTTTACATTATTTCACCAGAGTTAAATTATTTTTATATAAAAAACGAATCTAGTCTGTTATAAATGCCATGCCTTCCAAAATAACACGTATATTCCTTTTGATCAGGATGCAGCTCTCCATACATCTACAAGTCCTGTTTCTAATCAAACCTTCCTCAGTAAATTTGCATTTTTCTCTGCCCGATGTGACTTGGCGCTAGATGAGTCAAGTTTAGGGTTCATTACCAGATTGAGGTCCCCTGCCATTACTAGAACTCCCTTAGACTTTGTAATCACCAAATCAATTAATGTAAGCATCAATTCTGGACCTACGTCTGGTGGATAGTATATATTACACAAAGAAAAATCCATTCCCACAATTTTACCAACTACTACGACATACTGTCCTTTGTCTGTAAAGCAGTTTTCCATTTCAAAATGTACATGTTGTTTAATTAATATTGCTACTCCTCTTCTCATTGAATTATATGAGCTATACACTGTAAAAAAAACTGTAAAACTACTGCCAGTTTCATTACACAGGGTTTGCCTGTAATTTGACAGAAAGTCTGTTCATTTTTTAAACGGATATTGTCCATAAATATACATTCAGTCTGTTATTTCATAAAGAAAATCTGTATTTTTTTAACAGATATTGTCCATTAATCTACAATCATTTTCTGTAATGTAAAAATTGAATGTCTGTATAAAAACGGTAAAACTACTGGCAGTTTCATTACACAGGGTTTGCCTGTAATTTGACAGAAAGTCTGTTTATTTTTTTATTACTACTGCATTTATTAGAAATCTAGAGTAAATGACTGGCAGCTGTCCAGGCAATAAAGTGATGTGTATTCATGTTAGTTTCTGTAAAGTCCACACCCTTTTCAAACATTAATCTGTAATTAATTAATACAATTTTTTAAAATCTATTTGGTTTTACACAAGAAATGTCTGTGTTTGAAAGACATCTAACATAACAACATGCATCAGTCAGATTTGGAAGGAAACTCCACACTTGGCTTGCATTTAAACAGACCAAAAGTAAGCAAACTCATCTCACAGTCCATGGAGGCTAACACCAAACAGAAAGGGCTTTGCTCTTATGGTTGGCACTCAACATGCCAGAGTCATCAGTAAAGTGCTGTATATTTACAGCATTGGTAATGTGTTTCAAGTTTATAGCTCATTACTTTATTTTCTGACATTTACAGTAGATTACTGTCAGCAGAGTTGTTTTTACAATGTATTACTCTATGTTATTACATTTACAGTAATTTACTGGCAGCTGAGTTTTCATTCTGTTTATCACAATCACTCCAAAACAATTTGATGTACACCCATGTTAACTTATATAACACAGCATCATCAATCTGAGTAAACTTAAAATAGGCAAAAAACATTTTTTTAGAGTAGATAAAATAATATTGACTGTTCTATCAAATAGTATGCTTGTGTGTGCAGACAAATGTGTTTCAAACATATTCAGGTGATTCATTGTAAGAAAAGCAGCTGATGTTTCCAAAACCTAAAAAGCAACATACTGTAAATCTCAAAAGGATCTATATCTAGCAAATTCATGACAGAAGTATTACTAGTTTTGGTCTAAATGTGTGGTTCATGTGGCTCACTGTTAGTCACACCATTTATTATAATAATTCCCAGCATGCTCCATTGCAGGTTTTAATTTTACAATGATTATTTTGTTTTTTGCCTTTTACATAGATATATTCATTTGTTAATATAATGCCTAATAAAATTAAGTGACAGTGATTGAATATACAAATCCACTGTAATACAAAATTTGACCTCCCATAACAGAAAAGGTAGTTCTAGTAAAGATACTTTGGTCATTACCTGAGATCCCGAGAGATCTGGCAGTTCCAGATTACAATGCATTTGATGTCCAGCCTCATGAACTGCTGTGAAACAACTGCACATCACTTTAAAAGGCACCACAGGGTGAAATTTTACCTACTCTGAAATGTGGTCTAGCATAGAATGACTTTGTGGTAATTGTGTTAATGTGTTGAATAAAAGTAGTTAACATATCAACACAGAATATTATTTTAGCCTGCAGGAGATTATACCATTTTTAATAACTTGAGAGAACTTATATTAATTGATCAAACTCAATGACCATATCTTGAACGCTAACATGTACAGTCATGGTTGGTAACTTGTTAGTAATTAAAAAGAGCATGGCACACCTGGTATTAATTATATTAAGATGTTTCATAGAGGGGGTGGTGTTCAGTCAGTTTTTTGGCCAACCGTTATAGACAGTGTTGTTCCATTTGATATGGTTAAACTGTATAAACAGAATAAGCATTAGTGACTGGCCTCACACTCTGGTACAGTTGGTGGTGGTATATACACCTTATGTCGGTTGTGATCTATCCCGAAGAATAATAAGCATTATATTGGTTTCTGTTTCTAAATTTGATGACATGATATGCACCCACTGGGTTCATAGTTTAGATTCACCAGTTTTCCTCCCAGTTTTCTAGCCAGGCAAGCTGTATTTCAGTTACTAATTTGTAGCAAAAACCTGGACATGACAGCCCTACAAGCAAATGTACACTAGAATAGTAGACTCTCACTTGCTGGAATGATGGCTGAGTTTCAACTTTCCCAAATGGGAGTTGTCAACTCATAGCTGCAATCAGAAGAATTGCAAACACCTGCAAAAAAAGCTACATTTTCCTACCAAAACTGTATCTAAACTGGAATGATTTTGTCATCATGGATGCAATAAGTCAAATTAACATGTTACACTTACTTTTAACGCTAAACACTTAAAATTGAATGGCAGTGAAATAACTAAGTCATTGATGTACCATACATGTACAACAATTAAGACAAATGCACAAATGTACCTGCAGTAGAGACTGCTGGGTAAATATGATCAGTATATGTTGATTTGTAAATGTTTTCAATAGGGTAACAATTTGCCTTAAATGTAAGAATTGAGGAAATATGCATTGGCTAATATTAAAATGTGTAAAATAACACTGGATAATTTGCTTTCTGCACCGATCCCTTGTTTTAATTACTTTAAATACTATATAGATCAACAAATAGTCCAGTATCTTACAAACCACATTAAAAGATCAGGCATAAGGTACTTAATGTTATTTCAGACTAAAATCCAAATTTTGACCTGGCCTTTGCAGCTTTCATGTTTATAAATCTGAACAGTTTAATCTTAAATGAACTAACACCTAGCAAGCTGGGAGCAAAGTGAATCTGTTTTCGAAGAAGTCCACATGAGAGCAGATATTTGCTCTGAAGGAAACATTTGTGATCAGGTGTTAACCTCTCCTCAAGTACCACAAGCCAGTCTGTATTTGAGCTAGCACACCTGATTCAATTTGTCTACTAATCAACTAGTCCTTGATTACATAATCTTGTGTACTAGTTTATTAAATTACAAACATTTGCAGAAGGAGGTGCTGAAACTTTTTTCTGTTCAGAGTAATGTGCTGTATGTCAAGAAAAAAGTATATTTCTCTAGAATTCCCTTGTAAATTTACTGCAGTTTGTTACAGTGCAGAAATTTGTTGGTCCCTTTTTAACCCAGGAGTTCATATTATAAACTGACATGATAATATAATAACTCCATTTAGTACACCACTCCAACAAAAAATAAATAACCCAGGAGTTTTAAGTGTGTGACCTACATTATTCATCCCAGAGGTGTAAATTGCTGCAACACAGACAATTATTCTGAAGTGAATAATACGTGGTGGCAATTGCGAATATTTAAAAATGTTTACCGAGCATGCAATGGGTGTTTGGGTAAATACGGTAATTTATCTGTAAACTTGTTATGCAGAGGTTTTCCCATAAGAAAATACGGAACAATGTCTATTAAAAAAACAGATTTTTTTACAGTGTACCATACCTGGCTATTTGATAATTTATTTAACTTCTTATTTTCTAAATGTGTCTCTTGCAAGTATACTATATCGGCTTTTTCTTTATCCATTTATAACGAAATCTTTTGCCTCTTGATAACGTCATTCAGACCATTTACATTAAGTGATATTATCTTCAAGTCACCCATAAAACAATTAAAGAGTCTGGAAACTGACTATAAATAATCGTAAACCTAAGAACATAACTTTCGCTTAA
>JACXGM010019737.1:0-18233 GCA_016801145.1 Umbra pygmaea
TACAATGCTTTGTGTCATAGTTGAGTTCTCTACACACAATTACAATGCTTTGTGTCATAGTTGAGTTCTCTACACACAACTACAATGCTTTGTGTCATAGTTGAGTTCTCTACACACAATTACAATGCTTTGTGTCATAGTTGAGTTCTCTACACACAATTACAATGCTTTGTGTCATAGTTGAGTTCTCTACACACAATTACAATGCTTTGTGTCATAGTTGAGTTCTCTACACACAATTACAATGCTTTGTGTCATAGTTGTCACACTGTGTCACTGTTATTACTTCTTCACACGGTTAATTTAGCCTGCTACTCGGCTACAGCTAGTTACTGAAGTTCCTAGACAATGTTTACTGATTTAGGAATGCAGTCTGGGACTTCTGCGATTAACTATATAGATTTTTTTAACTCATTGCAACTAATATAAATTCTGTATAAGCAATTTAGTACCACAGCTTGTCCAGTAGATTGCAATGTGTGCTACCACACCCAGTCCAGTTCATGGCAAGTTCCACAGCCTGTTCAATAGATGGCAAGGTTTAGTACCACCGCCTGTTTAGTAAATGGCTAGGTCTAGTACCACAGCACATACAGTCAATTGCAAGGTGTATAACTACAGCCTGTCCTGTAGATGGCAAGGCTTAGTACAACAGCCTGTTCAGTAAATGGCTAGGTGTAATACCACAGCTTGTCCAGTAGATGGCAATTATTAGTAGCACAGCCTGTCCAGTAGATGGCAATTTGCAGGCAAGTTACCTTGAATTGAAAAACTGATCTTAAAAGCCAATTCCAAAGTAAATCAGTTTCTTAAAATAGTATTTACAAACATTACCATAGATTATTTCTGTCATATACAATGTCAATTGCCTGTCCCCGAGAACAACTGATAGTACATTTTGCCCGCTGCTGTATAAGTCTGGTCCAGATTTCAAAGCGAACTAATGGCTTTTTCTTATTATAGCACCAAATTCTACACCCCTATTAAGCTGAAATACTTCTCTATGCAAACAGTTGTTTGAATCAGACTTACAAGTTGACTGGTATTGTTGTTCTACCAATCATTTTATTTACATTTTCTGTACATTGTTAAGGCATACAATTGTTTTCCTCTCTCTATATTCTCTCTCTCTCTCCCACTGTCAATCACAAAACTTACAATGCCCAAACATTCTCTGGTCAACTGTGAAAACACAACCTGCACTGTACTCAACTAGTCCATGTGGACGTGGAGCAGTGCGGTGCGCTTTGATGTGGTCAATGGAAAACAGGCTTTAGAACCTGCCTAACATCCAGCCCCTGGCCTGCTAGCTAGCAATTTACCATACGTAGTAACATTTACATACGTAGTAACATTTACATACGTAGTAACATTTACATACGTAGTAACATTTACATACGTAGTAACATTTACATACGTAGTAACATTTACATACGTAGTAACATTTACATACGTAGTAACATTTACATACGTAGTAACATTTACCATACGTAGTAACATTTACATACGTAGTAACATTTACATACGTAGTAACATTTACATACGTAGTAACATTTACATACGTAGTAACATTTACATACGTAGTAACATTTACATACGTAGTAACATTTACATACGTAGTAACATTTACATACGTAGTAACATTTACAACGGGTAACAATTTCCTCCAGGATATATATGCCCTATCTTGCTTCAATTTGTACAGATTGAACAATAATCTGTCACCAAATTATTTTGAAATATAGTTGCAATTGTCACACAATAAGCACAAACACAAAAGATAAATGCTAGCTAGCCAGCTCACTAGTTAGCGCCCCATCAACACCTGTCACAAATACGGCTCCAACCTTACGTCGAGGGCTACTCCCCAGTCAAGTGACTTCGTCTTGAGCAAGCTAGTTAGCTATTTACGGTACCTTGAATGATACAATCATTCAGTAAATCTTCTGAAGTCAATCAACTTCTATTTCACCTACCTAGCACCAATTCACACAGACTGAACAATATTCTGTCAATTATTATTTTTTATTTTACGTTGCGTTCATCCAAGTATATACACAAGCAAATATACACACTAGGCCATGCTAATCAGCTACACCAACTAGTCGAGTACCCGCTTGGCCCCAAGCTAATGCCTTCAGCTAGGTAGCCATTTCACTTTCTACTCTCACGATACTAGGGCTGTCCCAAAAATTTATTTGGTCGACCAAGACTCGATTTCTAATACGGTCGACAAGTCGAATTTAAAAAGACATCTCTCCATAAATGTCACCATTGTGTTTGATGCTATACAGCACTGTTGGGAGAAATAATCAGAAACAAATACATAAATAAAAAGGGTGATTGACAATACAAACATAAATGTACAAAAATTCTGTCTCTGACTCAATGTACTCTAGCTGCTGTCAGCCGCTGTAAACGTATTCCTAATAAGCCTCATGTGTCACCTGTTGTTGATGAATGCCAATATAATTACAACTGCCTGGTTGTACTACTGATGCAATTTTTTGTTTAACATGCAAATCAGCAGAGCGAGTCAATTAAATGTCACGTGCTGGAGCCTACGTCAGAAGCAGATAGCTATATTTACCGCGGGAAAATACGCAGCTTGCACCTTTACGGTATGTGGCAGACGAATGGGGAACTGTGTACTAAAGAGAAAGTATGGTTGGCTTGGCTGGACAAGTTAATACGATGTGATATCTTTTACCTTGATTCCTCCCATTGTAAACTTAAATGTAGGGAATAAACCTGCAATCTGGCATTGTCTGTGGTTATACACTCAAATACAGAACTATTTAACTAGGTAACAATATTGGCTTCTTTGTGATTAGATCATTCAAACATATCACAAACAAAGCAGACATACAGTACAGTAGTCTAAACCTTTCATTTTGTGCAGATTATAACAAGTATATTATTCAGAGCAGGGCGAGTTAGCATGCACCTACTTAAGCAAAAGTGACTGTTTTGAAGTGGAAGGGTACATCTTATTTAACACTGAACTATAGTATGAAACCGTTGTTGGCAGAGTAGTTGTAGCACATTTATTTCTTTAAGCAATGTTGTAGCTAAGTGACACAGGCGGGAATCAGATCTCACACAGCTATAAGGCTGCTCGACTAAAGAAATCTTAGCTGACCAAAAGCGAATCGACCAAATAATCGACTACTCAAATTAATAGGGTCAGCCCTAAACTACACTTTCAATCAATGATTCTCACCAAGTAAAATAGTGCAGATTGGGCAATATTCTGTAAATTATTATTTTTAATATTACGTTGTGTTTATCCAAGTAAATACACAAATAAAATGGTAGATGATGCTAACTAGCTTCTTACCTCCGCTAGTGCTAGTCCCTCTGGACCATGCTAAACATAGATTTGGAATGGATAGAAAGGACATGGCAATTCAAATCAATGTAGCAGAATGGTCAGAGTGGCAGCCATTTTTATGTGTACCATTCCATTGCAAAAGATCTAGCGGCCTACTTCCGCATTAAACCGATTCACGTGTTGTCACTGTGACAACTAACAACAATCGCCATTTTGTTTTGTACTAATCGAATGACCACGTCAAGCAGCTCAATGGCCTTTCTATCCATTCTATTTCTATGGTGCTAAATAGCCAGAATATCCAGTTAATTCTATCCTACGGAAAAATCGGATGATCTAACAAACATAGTAATTATCTTCTTGGCTGGAGATGGTTGAAAGCAAAAATTTTGCCCTGTCCCACTGTTTACAACAAGCACTTTCTCTCTCTGTTGCCATTGCTGGGCAGTTTCCACAAACATCACCAGTGTGAGTTCACCCTGGGCTCAATAGCTTCACCGGAAGCTACTTGATTCACCAAGGCAGCTCCTGCCTCACTGTATTCCAGTTCAAACATGTAGTGTACCTATGATCAGTGCTTCACATGGGAGCAAATAAGTGCAAGAACTGTCATTTTATAAATCACACATTAGACTATGTTCATGAAAATGTTTGGGTTGAAGGCTTGTTCCATTAAAGTAGCGTATCAAATATAAGTCATGTACAGTTAAGGCATATACATTTACATGGTTTATGATGCATAACAAGAGTCAAGGTTGATAGTTCATTGGGAGCACAGTCGATAAATATCCAGCTACAAACCCATGAATATTTATGCTAGACTGTTGTGAAACATGATGCATCCCACACAATGTAAACATGCACATCACTGAGCTAATGTCACATTGGCCGTACTCTGTACTGCAACACAGTCATGTTCGAGACTACCTACAGTAACCAGGGGTCAAGTAAAGACTGAGACCAGAGCAAATCGAGTCTCACGTACGTCAATTAGGGTTAAGTGCTTTGCTCAGGGGCAAATTTACAAACTTTCCTAATCAGTTTGAAAGATTTTCATTTACCCAACGAAGGACAAAAAACACCAAAATTATCCTCCAAAAACAATTCCTGCAATTCCACATACTGGGACATAATTACTCAACTGACCACATATAAGACAGTCAGATAAAAACATGGACATTCCCAGCATCCACTATACTGTCCCTTATATTCCACTGACAGTCCAATTTCCAATAATACTAAGACTGTCTGAATAATAAGAATAATAAGACTGTCAGTGTCAGACACTGGACATTCACTACAACAGCAGTTCAGATAAAGTCAGATATAGTCATGCTATGTTGGTCTCATGTAAAACAGCACAGAGAACATGCATTGTAATATATTTTGGAGTACATAAAAATCAATGGACTGAATGCAAGATATCTAAATGACATAAAAAATAACAGATTGTAGCTTAGTAGTCTAAACAAACAGATTTAGAGAGGTCCTAATATACAGTATACTATCCCTTTCATCACTCAACTCAACATCCATCTACTGCCCCTCACATCCATCTGACAGTCCCCTGACGCCGGCTCAGACTCACTGCTGAAATAGTCAAATAGGTCAGGACAACAGTATCTACTAGTGGTACTCATCATATACTGTAGTGACGGATATTCACTATTGTAAATTACAGTTCAGTTTGGAAAAGATGCATAATGGCTCCAGAGTGTTTCTTTATGCAAATATTTTTCTGTCTTCCTCTTAATCATAATGACATTAGAGCTAGCCATTGCAAACTGATGAACATGATGGGAGAAAACATTGTACTGTACCTGCAATTATATCTGTATCTCCTGCACATGTGACAAATAAACGTGAACTTAAATTGACTCAACTAATGTAATATCTTGTTAGTTGTCACTGGATTGACTAGTAAAAAGAATGTGGGATGGCTTTGGGTTAGCTGCCTTCTGCACTAGCAGTCTGGTCGAAATGAAAGTTGTCATTACTGGCTAAAGGATAGCTATCTACAGTAGCTAGCCAGCTGATATTTACCATCCATATCCATTTCATTCAAAAGGGCTTTATTGGCATTAACGTTTGAATAACAATGTTGCCAAAGCATCAACATACAATTATTCCTCTTTGCAAGATCTAGACCTGATCCTTAATAAGTGATCCTGAGTCCGTAAACAAATCCACAATTTATAAAAGATTACTTAGTAAGGATCAGTTCTAGATCTTGCATGAATTACAGATCCTGTTATATACCTAGAATCAGAATATATATATAGATATTAGATAGATAGATAGATAGATATTAGATAGATAGATAGATAGATAGATAGATAGATATTCAATTGATATATATATATATCTATCTTGATAATAGATCTGTAAAAGAATCTTTGATTTATAACTTTGATTGATAACTCATGATTGATTGCAATACCAATCCCAAATCTATAACCTGAGTCTAGATCTTAGGACACCTGATTCACAACTGACCCTATATCTATAACCTGATCAATCTATAACCAAAGTCTAGATAAAGTTGTGCTCAAAAGTTTGCATAACCCTGAAGAATTGGTAATAGATGTACCATTGTTAACCCTTTAATGTTCGACTCAACCGTTTGGTAGAGCACACAATGTTTTTTTTGCCGCAAGGACATTAAAGGGTTAAGAGTGAGAAGGCAAAACAATTGGTTTTAATTTCTCATGGGATTCAAATCATATGTAGGTCATAACAGAATGGAACAATCATAAAACAAATAATAAAAAAGAATGAAATGACCCCTGTTCAAATGTCTGCATATGTATTGGTGTATTGCCCCCTTTGGCATCAATGACAGCATGTTGTCTATGAGGCCCAAAATTCTTGCAGGTGGTATAGCGGCCCATTCGTCTTGGGAAAATGCCTCCAGGTCATGCAAAGTCTTTGGTCATCTTGCATGGGCCGCACATTTGAGATCTCCCCAAAGTGGCTCGATGATATTAAGGTCAGGAGACCACCCCAGAACCTTCATATTTTTCTGCTGTAACCACTAGAGGGTCAACTTGGCCTTGTGCTTATGGTCATTTTTGCGGTGGGAAGTCCAAGAGTGTCCCATGCGCAGCTTTTGTGCAGAAGAATACAAATTGTCTGCCAGTATTGTCCAATTACATGCTGCATTCATCTTGCCATCAATTTACACAAGGTTCCCCATGCCTTTAGACCTCACACACACCCAAAACATCAGTGAGCCACCTCCATAATTCAAAGTGGGGATGGTTTTCTTTTTACTAGAGGCATTGTTGACCCCTCTCCTTATGGTTGTGACCATAAAGCTCTATTTTGGTCTCATTACTTTAAATTACACTGTGCCAGAAGCTTTGAGGCATGTCAAGGTGTTGGCGGGCATATTGTAAACAGGCTTTTTGGTGGCACTGGTGCAGTAAAGGCTTCTTTCTGGCAATTTGACCATGCAGCTCATTTTTGTTCAAGCATTGTCGTATTGTGCTCTTGACTCAACAACAACATCTTTTTCCAGAGCAGCCTGTATGTCTCCCGAGGTTACCTGTGGTTATTTATTTATATCCCGAACAAATAATTCTGGCTGTTTTGGCAGAAATCTTACTTGGTCTACCTGACCTTGGCTTGGTATTAAGAGATCATTGAATCTTCCATTTCTTAATAAGTGATTGAACAGTAATGACTGGAATTTGCAAGGCTTTGGATATCTTTGTATATCCATTTCCAACTTTATGCAGTTCCATTACTTTATTACGCAGGTCTTTTGACAGTTCTTCTCTGCTCCCCATGGCTCAGTATCTAGCCTGCTCAATGCATCCACATGAGAGCTACCAAACTCATTCACACTAATTGCAATTTTAAATGCCACACGTGAGAAATTAACCTTGAATTGCCATTTTAACCTATATGTGTCACCTTGTGTGTCTGTAACAAGGCCAAACATTCAAGGGTACGTAAACTTCTTATCAGTGCCATGTGGGTGATTTCAGTTATGAGTATGGTTTACAAAGGAGACAAACAACTGTGTGATAATTAATGGCTTCATATGAGCACTATCCTTACACAACAGTCAGATGTTTTGCATGAACAGTCATATTGTCAAAATCAATGACAAAATTTCACAATTTCTGGCAGGGTATGCAAACTTATGAGCACAACTGTATGTAACTGGATCCTTGATTTAAAACTAATTTAAAATGGATCTATAGTTGATCCTTGATCTTAGCAGATCCAACATTTATAAGCAAATCCTAGATTGTTATGCAGATTCTAGATCTTAGCAGATTGTAGATCAGTCCATACGTTATATGAAGGGATGTAGCCACTCACTGCTTGACCGTCATCCTCGGTATCGCCCTCTTCAGGCGTGGAGGACGATGGGGAGTCAGAGCCTCGCTCCAGCTTGTCTATAACCGCCTGCAGGCCTCGCTCGAAGGAGATGGCGTCAGCAGGACTCTGGAACGTTAAGCCAAACTTTCTATCCTCGACACGCCAGTGGTGAAAGATGGGGTTCACTTTGTTGTAGACAAGGCCTCTCTGCACTGTGCACTCCAGCACCGGCTACACACACACACACACACATGCGCGCGCACACATGCACATGCACACACACACACACACAATCACACGCATGCACGCATGTATGCATGCGCACACACACACACACACACACACACACACACACACACACACACACACACACACACACACACACACAGGGAGGCAGAGACAATCACTTAACCTAATATCCATCCATGGTCCTTCAGAACAAAAGCTCCCATATGTTGTAATGTAAATCAGATATATTCATAGTGAAACTCACCTTTCACATACATGCACTGTGCTGAATTTAGATTGAACTAATAAAACCAAATCGGTCCAATGTAACTAATGGTAACATTCTAGAAGACTTAGGCCAGCTTTCAGGATGTCTGTCATTTTAGCACTACAGCCATCTATTAGAATGGCCACCATGTAAGCACCTTCATTCAATAAAAGTTGGTGTATCAACTGGGACCGCGTCCGGACCTTCTCAATGAAGTGCTGAAAACATGTACGTAAAAAAGATTTTCAAAATGAACTGACATAAGTATTGATGAGTGTTCAGAGTAATGTATATCCAAGTATGTAGGATATTGTGGTGTCAACAAATTGTATATCAGTTTTTTTATCCTAGGTTTTCAAAACTATCAGAAGTAAATAGTAGAACCGGGCGTGTTTCACAGTTATGGAGGAAGACAAAAAGATGCTCTTAGAACGTGTAACCAGAAATGTCATGAGCCAAACACTCTGTGTAGTCAGAGCTGCTCCCTGATCACTGTATATCAAATTTTAATCAATCAAATGTATTTTATAAAGCCCTTCTTTCATCAGCAATTGTCACAAAGTGTTTTTACCGACACCCAGCCTAGAACCCCAAAGAGCAAACAACAATGCAAAATTAAAGCACAGTGGCTAGGAAAAATTCCCCAGTAATTTGCTTCCCAGGAAAAACTTAGAGAGGACCCAGACTCAGTGGGGTGGACGTTCGTCTTCTGGCAGTGCTGGGTGTAAGGTTTAAGAGTGAATGTCCAATAAAGGCCAAGTTGTTTACATGCTAATCACCCTATCTCATCTGTACATATACAGTATCTCACAAAAGTGAGTACACCCCTCACATTTTTGTAAATATATGATTATAACTTTTTTTGTGACAACACTGAAAAAATGGGACTTTGCTACAATGTAAAGTAGTGAGTGTACAGCTTATATTACAGTGTAAATATGCTGTCCACTCAACATAACTCAACTCAAAGCCAGTAAGCTCTGAACCGCTGGCAATAAAAGTGAGTACACCCCTAAGTGAAAATGTCCACATTGGGCCCAATTAGCCATTTTCCATCCCTGGTGTCATGTGACTCGTTAGTGTTACAAGGTCTCAGGTGTCATTGGGGAGCAGGTGTGTTAAATTTGGTGTTATCGCTCTCACACTTCCTCATACTGGTCACTGGAAGTTCAACATGGCACCTCATGGCAAAGAACTCTCTGAAGATCTGAAAAAAATAATTGTAGCTCTACATAAAGATGGCCTAGGCTATAAGAACATTGCCAAGACCCTGAAACTGAGATGCAGCACAGTGGCCAAGACCATACAGCGGTATAACAGGACAGGTTCCACTCAAAACAGGCCTGGCCATGGTCGACCAAAGAAGTTGAGTGCACATGCTCAGCGTCATATCCAGAGGTTGTCTTTGGGAAATAGATGTATGAGTGCTCCCAGCATTGCTGCAGAGGTTGAAGGGGTGGGGGGGTCAGCCTGTCAGTGTGCAGACCATACGCCGCACACTGCATCAAATTGGTCTGCATGGCTGTCATCCCAGAAGGAAGCCTCTTCTAAAGATCATGCACAAGAAAGCCTGCAAACAGTTTGCTGAAGACAAGCTGACTAAGGACATGGATAACTGGAGCCATGTCCTGTGGTCTGATGAGACCAAGATAAACTTATTTGGTTCAGATGGTGTCAAGCATGTGTGGCGTCAACCAGGTGAGGAGTACAAAGACAAGTGTGTCTTGCCAACAGTCAAGCATGGTGGTGGGAGTGTTATGGTCTGGGCCTGCATAAGTGCTGCCGGCACTGGGGAGATACAGTTCATTGAGGGATCCATGAATGCCAACATGTACAGTGACATACTGAAGCAGAGCATGATCCCCTCCCTTTTGAGACTGGCCGCAGGGCAGTATTCCAACATTACAACGACCCCAAACACACCTCCAAGACAACCACTGCCTTGCTAAAGAAGCTGATGGTAAAGGTGATGGACTGTCCAAGCATGTCTCCAGACTTAAACCATATTGAGCATCTGTGGGGCATCCTCAAATGGAAGGTGGAGGAGCGCATGGTCTCTAACATCCACCAGCTCTGTGATGTCATCATGGAGGAGTGGAAGAGGACTCCAGTGGCATCCTGTGAAGCTCTGGTGAATTCCATGCCCAAGAGGGTTAAGGCAGTGCTGGAAAATAATGGTGGCCACAAAAATATTGACACTTTGGGCGCATTTTCACTTAGGGGTGTACTCACTTTGTTGCCGGTGATTTAGACCTTAATGGCTGTGTGTTGAGTTATTTTGAGTAGACAGCAAATTTACACTGTTATACAAGCTGTACACTTCTTCAGTGTTGTCACAAGAAAAGTTATAATCATATATTTACATAAATAGAGGAGTGTACTCACTTTTGTGAGATACTGTACATATACAGTGCATTTTTTAAAGTTACACCCTTATTCAATCAGGCCTGTAATGTAGAACCCACTCATGAGCAAAAGGCACATGAGAGCCAGTCGGGAGTTTGCCAAAATGCACCTGAAGGACTCTCAGACCATGAGAAACAAAATTCTCTGGTCTGATGAAACAAAGCTTGAATTCAATGGCCTGAATGGCAAGTGTCATGTCTGGAGGGAACCAGGCACTGCTCATCACCTGGCCAATGCCATCCCTACAGTGAAGCAAGGTGGCAGCATGGCTTTAAGTAGCAGGAACTGGGGTCGAGGGAAAGATGAATGCAGCAATGTACAGAGACATCCTTGCTGAAAAACTGCTCCAGCGCGCTCTGGACCTAAGACTGGGGCAAAGGTTCATCTTCCAACAGGACAACGACTCTTTGCACACAGCCAAGATAACAAAGGAGTGGCTACAGGACTCCAACTCTGTGAATGTCCTTAAGTGGCCCAGCCAGAGCCCAGATTTGAACCCGATTGAACATCTCTGGATAGATCTGAAAATGGCTGTGCACCAACACTCCTGATCGAGCTTGCAAAGAAGAATGGGAGAAACTGCCCAAAAATAGGTGTGCCAATCTTGTAGCATCATACTCAAATAGACTTGAGGCTGTAATTGTTGCCAAAGGTGCTTCAACAAAGTTCAACAAACAAATTTGCTTAGATTTCAAACACACTTCTTTCACATTGTCATTATGGGGTATTGTTTGTAGAACTTTGAGGAAAATAAAGATTTTAATCCATTTTGGAATAAGGGTGTAACATAACTAAATGTGGAAAAAGTGAAGCGTTGTGAATACTTTCTGGACGCACTGTACATAATACACTCACACATCATTTGAATTCCCACCAATGAAACATATCTGTTAATATAGTATGTAAGGGTGTAATTTTATCTCTGTATTTGTGCCATAACCCATATGTAATTTATTGGTGTAATCTTTTGACTTGACCACTTAATTTACATCCCATTGTGTCTCTCTTAAGTAATCTGTGTGCAACTTTGTGTTGTTTTTGCACAATATGTATAAACTTGTCTCTAACGGCACATTGAATAGTTTTCAGGTGGCACTAGTACTGTACACACCATGGTTAACATACACTCACCGCTCGATCGCGTAGCCGCTCTCCACGTACAACATATTCCCTCCGCCCTCTTCCTTCATGGCTCCTCCCCTTAGATATGACTACATGACTGAGGCCGCCACCCCCTAGGGGCACCCAGCCACCACTGGAGTCATCACGTGTCATCACCACTGCCCGAACACGCCCACTGGAGGAAGATGACGAGAGATTAGAAAACGATGAATAACACAAATTCACACTCTGTACAGAAGACAAATAGTACACACACACACGTAGTAGACGACCAACAGCAGTGGCTACTGTTCAGTTGGGAGATGAACACAGTACAACTTACAACAAATACTTAATTAATAAGCCTTCACACACTGGCACCCAAACAGAAAACAAAATGCTATGCACAGAACATGCAAGTGACTCCCTTCCACACAATTTACAACAGAGTAATTATGTGACACACAGTTTGTGTGTAAACGTTAAGTCGAATTCGGGCCCCGCCCACCATCACCCTAATTGGTCTTGTGATCAATCAGCTCTGACGTCAACAGTGATTGAAATAGGGATAGTAGCTGGTAGCTTAATTCGTTAGAGCATCTGGAAGTTTGATGGATCAAATCCCTAAAATGAAAATGGGGGGAAACAGTTGGTCTTTCTAAGAGCAAGAGTGAGAAGTTATAATGCTTCTGTAAGCTGCTCTGATAAATTGTGTGATTGGTCAAAAGACCAATAAAGCTGTGTATGAAGTGTGTTTATGAATCTCTTTTACAGTAGCACCCTCTCTCAAAATATAAAAACATACAATGGTATTACATGCTGTCAAGTGTCACATCCCTCAGAAATCAGTCTTGATGTAATTTTGGAGGTAAGGCAGATTATACCTGCTTTTAGACATTTTCAATCTTTTAAGCAATGAGATCAATTTGTTTTATCAACTAGTCTTCTGTCAAAATACAAGTTTGTGTAAGAAAAAAAAATGCTGTGACTGAAAGCAGCCAACCTTTGGCTAAATTTCTGATCTGTATTTACGCTCTTCGTGTGTAGAAATACAGTCTTCCTCCATCTCACATCACGGCCTACAGTATGCATTTTTGTCATGACTTCGCAACATCAGTAGGTTACTTTATAGCAGATCTTTGCTATAGATATCATTAGGTTTATAGCAGATCTTTGCTATAGATATCAATGGGTTTATAGCAGATCTTTGCTATAGATATCAATGGTAGGAAAGACGGAAGCAGGTAGGTCATAATCAAGGGTCACGTGAACAAGGTAAATCGAATCTAAGATGTAATGACTGCACACATGAACACAACGTCCGAGTGTATATTATTGTATATCACAAAATAAAACAAGACATTACGCATCAATATACAGAGCTTATTTTAGAACGATCACGACTCTTATTACTGAGTAAAGTAGTGTCACGAGGAAATGGTACGGAATGAGGGAAAAATTGGGCAAATAGAAAGAGAGAACGCTTGTGGCGAGGAGAGAATGACCGAATGGGAGGTGGGAACAAGACTGAGTGTCTCCCAGATAGATGTATCAATGAACGCGCCCATTTGCCATCAGACCGAGGCCCGGTTCATCGTTCGCTAGTCCACCAGATGCTAAACTAGTGTTTCAAATTCCAATACCATGGATAGACAGATATGTTTAGACACGTGCATTATATCGTGTCTATTTTAGCTTCATATGGTTTCCATTATTGTTGCAATAATTGTAAGACATTGCGATCTACAGCTCATCTCCCCCTACCGCCAGTTCATCTCACACTAGGCAACTGCACGCACTCGCTCGATAACACACCCTTGAAATCCGTTATTTTATGAATGAAATGAAATAAAACACATATATTTAAATGGATGTGCATTATTGCACAGATAATAATGAAAAACATAATGGTTTACAAAAAGGAGGGATGAGTGGGTGCGAGGGTAGTGGTAGCGAGTGGTGGGGGAGGGGGTGATGAGAAAGGAAAGGAGAGGAGGGGTAGAGGAAGAGAGAAAAATCACATTTCATTCATAAAGTTTGGCTTTAAAAATCATAATGAAACCCGAGACGCGTTGATAAAAATCCCATCGCCAGCATCTCTCCCTTAGAATACCGGATCCTATCTGTGAATGACGAGAGACTGGACAAAACTCGCCATATTTTGTCCATTTCTTCAATACATTTTACACATTGACTGATTTATTTAATGGTCAAAGAGAACTCATCGCCACTTCGTGACTATTATCTGTTATTTCCAAATGTGCGTTTCGTATTTTATACGAATGGCAGCCTTACATCGTTCAATTCGTTCTTTAATTTTTGTATTATAGCTTTCGTGTGACCAAAAAATATGAACATATTTATCACATATTTGTGAGAATATATCTGGACTGGGGTGTATACTGTTGATTCAAGACTACGTAATAGTGTTTATCCTCAACTGTTGAAATAGATTGTAGCTTTCTGCGTCTATTGGTTGCATTCTGGTGTAACATTTGTGCATAACCCTGATGAATGTAGTGACCAAGCAAAGGTAATTTCATGTAATATTATACGAATAAAAAGATAAGGACTTACTCGCCCTCCATGTCTCGCTGTAGCCGCCGCTTCGATCTCCGTGCCCGGTTCTCCTGTCTATTAGATCCCCCTTCTCCGGAACACGCGCGCACTCACACCCTCACTCTTTCACTCTCTCGTTCTCTCTCTATCTCACTCTCTGGTCTCATTTTCTTATCTTTCTCTCCACCTTAACGCTGTGTATCAGGATGGGCTCGAGGTTACAGCAGCCATTTTCCGCTGGCAGCAGCATCCTCCCTCACTCCCTCCCTCACCCTTTCTCTAAATCACTCCCTCACACCCTCCCTCCCTCGCTCTTCCTCTAAATCACTCCCGCCCTATTCCCTTCTGTCTACCTGCCGCGTGCCCTTCTAACTACCGTTATAGCAACCTGCACATCCTTCCTTCCGCACTAATCATTGGCTGCCTGATGCTCTATGCTGTGCTGTGCTGGTCGTGTCTGTATGTCTGTTTTGGTGTTTGGGAACCCTCAAACACCTATTGATAAATCTGTAGCTGGCGACCTGAGGGGGATGCTAACAGAAACGTGTACAGTTATAGACGCAAGCAACATGTTGGCTCTCAGGAGATTTCATCAAACACAATATACAGTGGAGTTGTAGTGCTAGAGAGGAAGTGTGACTTTGGAATGGATGTAGTCTTTAACAATGTATAGATATGAACGATGCTAATTACACCTATAGCTGCATCACGACTAGCCATAATCATAATTTTAACTATCAATGAGACGATACCATACAATGATATCAAATGTAATAGACCTAGCTTAAACAGTGCGCTTTTACAGTAGGATGTAACACATAAATGTTTCACACGCACCAGCGCCCAATCGGATACAATGAATAAGGCGCCAACTCCAATTTCAGCACCACTGAATGGACAGCGACATTGACTAGGCCAATGTATTTACAACCCAATGTATGTAGAGTTCAAAACTGAAAGAACTGCAAAACATTTTTAACCATAGAGATTTTTCAAAAAACTCCAGGAGCATACATAATTAGTTTTTTAAAATACTACCACAGTTGGAGAGAGGTTTTGAAATCAGCAACGCGTACTGAACTTATATTTCAGCACCACGCACGCTAGTGAGAGCTCACTTGTGAAAGTTGAAATCGTTTCTTTTTGCCAGTGAAATGCAGTTCTATTTTATATTAGTAAGATCGCGCTAAACAAACATTCCAGAGGAACTTTTATTTTCATTCCAAATCCCAGCGAACCGAGCAGAATGGCAGAATTTTTTTGGAACCTGGAAAATTGCAAGATGTCTAACTAGCTACTGTACAGAAAGCGTTGTAAGTAAAGCTAACAGTTTACGTACGTCATTTATTTTTAAAGTTATCCTAAAGTACATTTCCTAACAATACCTCGTAACTTGGTCAAACCAGCAAACAGTTCTGAATCAGCAAGCTTAATTATGAAAAACCACCCATGCTTGGTAATTCACCAAAATATTCATTATTGTTCTTATTCTTTTTCTTTATTCTTCTAACGTTAGCAGGGATATGACTCAAAATTAACGGCTGTGAAAAATCTAGAGCCCAAAGTCAAGGTTTGTAAACATTTAGCAAATTTTACACAATAATCTTAACCTCAATGCAATTATAGTACATCTCTTTAACAGAACAGCTCTGTCCAAAACTTGTCACACAACAAACGAGAGAAAGAGACATGATAGCCTACAGTAATCATTTTGATTTTCAGGAAGACAGGCACGATGGGCAGCAACAATTCTGGGCAGGAGGAAAAGCCAGAGGAAACATCCGTATGTCAGGGCAGCTCTGGGGAGGCAGAGACACAGAGAAAGACAAAGAGAACCAAGACTACAAATGACCCCTAAAACTACAACCAAGTCACCCTCTATTCCTATTACTAAACCCAAGTCACTACCAATTAGGATCTCTCATCCTGGTGGAACACATATTCATCTTGATGATCAGAAGTGTAGGCATGGCAGTCCAGCCTCCAGCCTTTCACAAACCAAATGTGCCCTTAGAGGAGACACCCTCAGCAACAAAGGCATATTGGGGAGTAATAACAATACAAAGAATGCACCCTTATCACCATCCACAACTACCACTAAACACCAAACACCACCCACCACTACCACTAAACACAAAACACCACCCACAACTACCACCAAACACCACCCACCACTACCACTAAACACAAAACACCGCCCACAACTACCACCAAACACCACCCACCACTACCACTAAACACCAAACACCACCCAACACTATAACTGAACACCAAACACCACCCACCACTACCACTAAACACAAAACACCACCCACCAACCCAAAACCAAACACCACCCACCCCTACCACTAAAGCCCAAACACCACCTACCACTAAACCTCGAACTCCACCCACCACTATAACTCAACACCAAACACCACCCACCACTACCACTAAATCCCAAACACCACCCACCACTTTAACTCAACACCAAACACCACCCACCACTACCACTAAACACCAAAAAACACTGATTACCATTAAACCCTGAACACCAATGGTTGCAATTATTAAACCAAAATTGATTGCTAATACTAAGCCTGAAACAACATTGATATCTATTACTAAACACAAAACACATCTAACTTCTACTACTACTAAAACCCAGTCACCAACAACTGTTATTACTAAATCACAGGGAAGGCTATGGGAGCAAATTTAGTTTAGGAGACCTGATGGAACAACTCTCAGCTATGTTGAACGAAAGGCTGCACTTCCAGAAAAAGAGAAAACCACTGGCAATAGCATCAAGGCCACAACCAGAAGTTCAGACCTTGAAGATAAAAATCCTGGTTCACTCAAAGTGCCTTCAAACTTTTTATTCTCTAAAAAGATTCTGAAAAAGATAGAGGACAGGTGAGTCTCCGGTCGTCAGTCTGTCTGTCCCTCAGTCTGTCTTTCTGCCTGTCTTTCTAGCAGTTTGTCTGTCTGCCTGTGCATTGAGATGTACCCATGAGATTTAAATGCTTTAAACTGTAAGGGTCTGGTGTACATACTACAGTGAGATCTATAATTCAGTGGACAATGACAATTTTGGGGTAATTTGGTACAATGACAATCAGGTTGAAGTGCAGACTGTCAGCTTTAATATGAGGGTAGATTCATACATAGCAGATGACTCGTTTATAAATCATAGAATCTTTTGTACATAGGCCCCGCCTTTTCAGGCACCAAAAAACATTGGCCACTCAACATAATATAGAATAAAGTAATAATTGTTAATATTTGGTCACATTTCCTTTGCACGGAAGTCTGCAATGCATCGACATCACCAGACACTGGGTATCTTCCCTGGTGATGCTCTGCCAGGCCTGTACTGCAACCATCTTCTTTTCCTGCTTGTATCTGGGACTTTTGCCTTCAGTCGTCCCCTCTTCAGCATGTAAAATGCGTGTTCAATAGGATTCAAGTGCTAGAGTACAGAACCAAAATAACCAAAATCTGTCCAATGCATTAAGGCACTCACTCTATAAGGGTTTCTAAACAATCACTTTGCCTTGTTTCTCTCCTTAGGATGGCGTGTATGAAGAAACAGGAAAGTTTAACCCCGACTTCCTCATTTGTAAATCTGGCTGCTGTCCGATCAGTCCTGACTGGGACCCCCCCCAACCGGGTTTTCAAACCCGCTCCTAAAGTCACGCTTGTTTGCAAGAAAGCCAAAGCCCAGAAAGCCCGGAGCTTCCAATTAGAGTTCGACTTCAACGTGTTCTTCCAAACAGCACAGCTAGCAGGCCTGCCACAGAGTAACCAATCTCCAAGTAATAAACCTGACACATCACTCCTGACTCCAGCAGCACCTGTCCTAAATGTACCTGCACCCTTCCTGAACCATGTTTCATGTGCTCCAGGGCCTGTCACACCTCAAACACAAAACTGATAAAAACCAGACCAGTCATACTCGGAGACCCACCAACACCCTGACAATGACCGGTAACACCCAGACCAGTCATACTCGGAGACCCACCA
>JACXGM010019738.1:0-18230 GCA_016801145.1 Umbra pygmaea
CTGTGTTACTGTTCTCTGTGCTGTGTTTCTGTGTGCCCTGGTCTGTGTTACTGTTCTCTGTGCTGTGTTTCTGTGTGCCCTGGTCTGTGTTAATGTTCTCTGTGCTGTGTTTCTGTCCTGTTCTGTGTGTTTATTCTGTTCAGTTTGTATGTCTCACACAGGTGGTGCAGATCCAGTCATCAGTCATTCCAATCATCCCTTATCACTGGCACCTCCCCTCCATTAACCGGTCCAGCTGAGTCCAATCACCATATCCCATCATGCTTTTCCCTTCAGTATAAATGTGCCAATTATTAGTTAGTATCTCCTGGAGAGAGCGACGCACGCTGAGGGAGGACATGGACCACAAGGGGCATCATGGTTGGAGAGGGAGCGTAGACCGGAAGCTGGTTATACCACGGCGTCCTCGTGGGGATCTAGTGTCGATGAGTATGAGCTGGAGAGGGCGGAATCATTGAAATGGATAAGCAGCTTGAGAGAGTTGCGAGGCGGTGGCAGGCTGGCCGCCGTGGGGGTGGCGGGTCGTGACAGCTGTGCCAGGGGTGAGGTCGTTATGGAGGGGAGTTTGGATGGAATTGTGGGTGTTGATAGTGTGGGGGTAGGGTTTGAGGAGTTTCGGTGTGGTCGGAGGAAGAAGAAGCGTGCACGGAAGAAAGAGTGAGGTGGGAGTAGTTCGGGAGAGGGTGAAGGGCCGGCACTTGGTGGTGGGGAGCAGGGGTTTATGGTGATTGTGGTGTTTTCAACCCTCACAGGTAAGGTGTTACACCCGGTGTCACTCATGGCAGCGATTAGGGATCAGGTTGGGAGGGTGATGGATGCTAGGTGTTTGAGTGGTGGGAGGGTTTTTATTGTGGTGGGTAGTGTGGCGCAGAGGGATAAGTTGCTGAAGTTGGAGGTGTTGAATGGGGGTGAAGGAAAGTGTATGGTGCCTGGGAGTGCGGTAAAGGTGAGAGGGGTGATCACGGGTGTTCCAGAGGATCTGTCTATGGAGGAGCTAAGGAGGGTTGTGGTGGACGCGAGACGGATGGGCACTAGGGTGCTGGGGTTAGAGAAGGTGAGTCCCACGGTATTGTTGGAGTTTGGAGGGCCGTTGCCGAGTAGGGTACACTTAGGGTTTCTTATCTTTTGTGAGGGAATATGTGCCACTGCCACTAAGGTGTTTTAATTGTCAGCGTATGGAGCATGTGGCAGCTGTGTGCAGAGGGCAGGGTAGGTGTGGTAGGTGTGGGGGTGCGCATGAGTATGGCAAGTGTGGGGTAGGGGACACGGTGAGGTGTTGTAATTGTGGTGGGGAGCACAGTGCTGCGTTTGGGGGGTGTCTGGTTCAGAAGAGGGCAGCAGAGGCACAGCGGGTTAAGGTGGTGGATAGGGTCACGTATGCAGAAGCAGGTGTGCTGGTAGAGAAGGAGCAGGTTGTAGGCCCGGTGTTGGAGGAAGGATTGTGGATTCAAAAAGTGTTGTTGTCTGAGACGTGTCAGCATGAGTGTGTGGTTGGTAAGGATTCATTGGTGGTGGGCAGGGTCGAGTTTTTGGCGTTTCTGTGTAGTGTGGTGAATATATGTAGTCAGGTTAAGGGTCGGAATGCTAGGATAGTTGTTGTGGTGGGTGCTGCTAGGGAGTTTATGGGTGTTACTGATATCACAGGGGAGATGGTTCATGTGTTTATGAAGGTAAGGGGGGAGGGTAGGTAGTGGGAGCGTGCTGGGGGTGGGTACTGGGGAGGTTTTCCATTTCTTATGGTGGTGGGTTGAGGTGGGTGGACATGAATATGGTGGGCCATGACCAGGGATGGACTGGGAAAAAATTCGGCCCGGGACTTTGGATGGAGCGGCCGGCGGTGGGGGGGGTGTATCTGTCGCTCCCCGCGTTCGTCAATCATTCACACAGTGTTTCTCCTCATTTGAATATAGAGGAACTCTCTCTCGATTTGACGAGAGCGCAGTTTTGCGGATGCAACAGCCTGTCCATTTCAGCCTACTTTCACTTGTTTTAATACGTCCGACCGGCCGTCAAAGTAAAATGTGACGGCCCGTTTGGCCCGGAATGGACCGGCCGTTCGGGAAAACTCCCGATCCTCCCGATGGCCAGTCCGCCCCTGGCCATGACTGGCCTCACACTCCGTTACAGTTGCTGGTGGTATATGCACCTTAAGTCAGTTGCGATCTGCCATTAAACCATAGAAGTTTTTTCTGCTGTGTTTGTTCTGTGATTGAACTCTGTTGCTGTGGTTTGGTTTGTTAGTGGTTGAGGCCATTTTGATAGGTCTTTAAATTGCTCTCTTTCTGGTTAGGCTGTCTGTGCCTAAGCTCTGTGTGGTACATGTTGTTTTTTAGTAGTGAGATGAGTGAGAGCTTTGTTTGGTTGCTGCAGTATGCATGTAGTAGGCCAATGTGTGTGGAGTTGTAATACTCCGCTGGGAAGTTTCTATGTGCAGATTATGGAATAAAATTTTGGATATGAGTGATAGTAGATTGTGTAAGAAAATGTTAATATGGGACATGCAGAGGGTGGGCCTTGGGCTGAGCATATTCATATGTTATTCAAGAGGACAGGTTATGAAGATCAATATCTTATAAGAAAAAAAGTAGATATTGAGGTTATTAAAGATATTGCTTTTCAGCTGTTAAAAGAAAAGTGGGCTGAGGAGATTTGGAACAAACCCAAACTGAGAACGTATAGGTTGATGAAAAACGAGTTTGGTATTGAGAAGTATGTAAAGTATAACCTGTCCAAGATGAAGAGATCTGTGTGTGCTCAGTTCAGGTCTGGTGTACTCCCACTTCATATTGAAACGGGACGATGGTCAGGCATTAGTGAGGCAGACCGACTGTGTTATTTGTGTGCTCTCAATGAAATTGAAAATGAGGTTCATTTTGATTTGTATTGTCCATATTATCATGACTTAAGAAGGCAATTATTTAACAAAGTGGAAGTAAAAGGGCTTACGCAGGATACAGACCTGTTGAGTTGGTTGTTTGAGCATAAAACCTTTTTATTTGCAGATTTTTTAGAGCAGGCATGGGCCAAAATGAAGATTGCTTTTTATAGATGAAGAAAAATGTGTGTGTGTGTGTGTGTGTGTGTGTGGGATGACACGTAAATAAAAAAAATGTATGTATGTATGTAATAGATTGTCTTGGAATCAGTGTTTCACATATAGTGATTCAATGTTATTTCTGTTCATTAATAATTTTTTATTAATGAGCCACTCTGGAGTATACACTACCCACAGGATAACTCCCCTGTCTAAGCACACTACCTATATCTGGGCTGACCAACTGTAAGTTTAGGTAGGGTGCTTTGAACGTGTGCCAGTTAGTTTAGTGTTTGTGTTGGGAAAAATAGGGCAGGTAAGGGGGTGGGGGTACTTTTGTTAATGTCTTTGTTTTGGTACTTCCCAGCTCTCCTTATCTCCCTATTTTATTATTTATTAACGTGGCAAAATAAAGCCTGTGACTAAACAGTACCCTGTTGTCTCTGTCCTTGCTAGCATATTCCTTTCTCTGACCACTTGGGCAGCGAGGTGTTACATCCACTCCCTAACGGGAGTAGTGTGTACTAATGGATATAGAGCTAGAACAGTGACAGTAACCTGTGGTATTGGAAAATAAATTGGCATTGAAACAAGTATTAGCTCTGAAAAATAAAACACAAATACAAACATAAAAAAATTATTATTCCACAATCCTATTATTTTATTTTATTTTTTATCATTTCCAGGTCCTCATCTGAATAAGGGTGTTCTGGAAGCTCCGAAGCAGGTTGAATGGGTGTTGTATAACACCCCCATGGCCATATTGGGGACGTTCTTCCTCCTGCGTGTCCGTTCAGTCTGTTTCTCGCTGTTCAGTGGTTGGGAGAGTTCAGCAATTTTCTCCCGCTGTCTCTTTCTTCGATCATGGTGCCTCATTCTATGAAGGTGTTGGAGGACAAATGGAGTCCAACACAGGGAGTGGTGTTCTTCAATTTATTTATAAAGTCCTCGAAATAAGGCTTGACTGCCTTAAGTAATTTAGTATAGGGCAACAGTGATGCCCAAACAAAACAAATATAATTCTACAAGATGAGCAATTACTCTTAGTACATAATGGATACCAGTCAGAATGAGATGTTATAGCTTTAAATTTTGTCAGAGTAATTACTTTCTGCACCTTATTATAACGCGTCACCGAAACTCAGCATCTGATACTACATAGATTTAAATCTTGTCAGCATGAAGACTTATTAGCACAATAACTTAATGCCAACATGGGAGTTAAAATAGGAGCTCTGGTAAGGGGGTCCGTGCAGTATAGTGGGCTGCATTGCAGGACAGTTTAGGTCATGATAGTCATGGGTTTGAGTCTGATTATGGGTTCTCTGACTTCTCGAGGCAGCGCAAATTGTCATAGCGCTGCCCAGGATTTGGGTTAGATATATTAGACTATCTATCCTGCCACGTCGCTCTCAAGCGACTCCTTGTGTTGATCTGTAAATTCAATTGCTGAAGTATAGTGAACGTAATCGTGTACATGATCTGACTAAAGGCTTCCGTGTTGGATGAGCAGTGTAAAAAGGATGAACCATGTGCACCCCTCATCATCCAGCAGATCATTCCGAGGAGTTGCGGCGCTGCAGACAAGGCAGGGTCAGAGGGAATTTGGGAGGAAAATCGTGAAAATTCACAAAAAGGAAAACAAGATTTAAAGCTATGTATACGATGTGACATCTAATTCCGACTAGTACCCGTTAGCTACTGAGAGTAATTGTTCGCCTTGTAGAATGACATTTGTTTTGTTTGGGCATCACTGTTATGACTGAAGGCATCTAGCCTTTCTTATTTTGAAGTGTTCAAAAATAAATTGAACACAAACAAATCTCTCCTCCAACACCTTCATGACAGCCTGTAATGTTCAGTCCCTGAATGTTTATTTGTTTACTTTACACCGCGTCATAATATTTAGTTTTTCAATCATACTCATGAATGGTATTGTCCCTTTGGGCTCTTTGGATCACTGAAATTAAACAGACACCTGTGATAATTAGTTGCCAGGTGAGCCCAATTAAAGGAAAACTACTTAAGAAGGATGATCCATATTATTAAGCAGGCCACAGGTTTCAAGCAATATAAAAAATAGTGCAATGCCTTGGACAAGGTATGAAAATATTAGATATTTCACAGAAATGTAAGTGTGATCATCGTACTGTGAAGAGATTTGTGGCTGATTCAGAGCACAGATGGGTTTGTGCAGATAAAGGCATACTGAGAAAGGTTACTGCCAGACAAATTCATCAGATTAAGAGAGCAGCTGCTAAAATGCCATTTAAAAAAAATGCCAAACAGGTATTTGAAGCTGCTGGTGCCTCTGGGTTCTTGCAAACCTCAAGGTGTAGGATCCTCCAGAGGCTTGCAGTTGTGGGAGAGAGCTGGTAGGCCCCTTTGGGGGGGAGAGAGCTGGTGGGCCTCTTTAGGGTCCCTGAAGTTGTGAAAATGACCTCTGCAAAGTATATAGAGTTTCTGACTGACCACGTTCTTCCATGGTACAAAAAGAAGAACTGTGCCTTCCGTATCAAAATCATCTTGATGTATGACAATGCACCATCTCATGCTGCAAAGAATACTTCTGTGTCATTGGCTGCTATAGGCATAAAAGTAGAGGAACTCATGGTGTGGCCCCCATCCTCCACTGACCTCAACCCTATTGAGAACCTTTGGAGCATCCTCAAGCAAAAGATCTATGAGGGTGGGAGGCAGTTCGCATCAAAACAGCAGATCTGGAAAGTTATTCTGACATCCTGCAAAGAAATTCAAGCAGAAACTATACATGAATTCACAAATTCAATTGATGCAAGAATAATGAAGGTGATATCAAAGAAGGGGACCTATGTAACTTGCCCTGTTAAAGGACAATTAAGCATGGGAACCGAGTCAAACTTTCTCTGGGATATGTTTTCATGCTAATCGATTGTGCCCAGTTTTAGTGCAAACTGATAATTACCTAATAACACTAGTTGTGAGGGCATGGATGAAGTAAAAAGAAATTGCTATTTTATACCACTAAGAACGCTCAAAATAGCACCACACTTCCATGACATAATGAGGGTCCCTACATGCAAACTGAAGCATTGAGAACTTTGTAAGTGTACAGAGAGTTTATTAAAAAGTTTAAAAGACAGCACCGTTCACGTATACAGGCAGGTTGTGGTTGAATTTAGTTTGCATCGCCAGCTGTAAGTCTTGCTCATTGATCTGCATGAATGACCCTAAATACCTCTTGTCATGGGAGATTCCACAGTTCAGCTCATGTAGCACGGCGTTCGTGGTTCGACTGTCTGTTTTCCCAAGATGGCTGTATACACAAACGGTACTGTCATTTGCGTCAACTATTTAGGAAAATCCGTGTAAAATATAATTTGCATAATCATTTGGAACGTGGTGTAATTACAAATTAAAATTATTGTAAAAAAAATGTATTACTTTTTGAGATACTTTCATCAATGGACCAGAAAGTATACAGCTGGTATAGATAGCTGTAATATCGTGGTTAAATGGAGGAGTCACAAGTCACTCTTTTATTTGAGTACTGGTTACCGTGAAAATAACAAACCTACGCTGCATAACTATAACTACAGTACAATTTGTAGAGCGTGGCAACGAAGAGAAGAGTAACGTACAGTATGCTGTAACCCTAAACACATATGAGCAATTGCTTACCGTACAATTATCGTGTTACAGACATGGATAAGCAATTACTACATGGGTTACATTCCTCCAGAGATTGGAAATATGCAGTTAGTATATTGGGTATAATCTTTAAGGTCATCCCACTGTGCCCCGAATGTAAAGGTGTCCTTTTAAGAAATGTAATTAGTTCTGGCAGTATCAAATGCTGGTTCAAAAACATCCTCAAAAGTTGGTTTGAAACTCATTGTGTAATGTGTGGTTGATTATGTTTAATGATGTCTATATGTTAGAGAAAGCCATTGCTAAAAATCAATGGAGCTAGCAGTATTACCTTTTCTAACTGGTCCAATGTTATCAAATACCATACATAGAGTCCATACTTCAATTTAGAATTCTATAATAGGTTGTAAGTGTTTATATAGGCCATGTTGTTTCTTTTTTTCTTTTTCTATTACTTTTTTATTTTGTTCATACTTATCTACTTTGTGTAATTTCATCTTTTATCCGTTATATGTATGTTTGTTCTTTCGTATGTACTGCTTAGTCCTTGAATGTATTGTTGTTTTTCTTTACTTTAATTACAAAATAAAGTTTTTGTTAAAAAATATAGTTCTCCTGTATACCAGTGTAAAAATAATTGTTAGTTTACATACAAAAGTACAAGCTAGCAAACAAGTTCCCACGACGGCTAAAGTTGGAGATCACGTCAGTATCATCAGGTCACTTGAGGAAAATGTTGACACTTCCTGTCATTTCCATGACGCCCAGCAGATGTCAGTGAACCCCTGCATCAATACGGCCTGTCATAAAACACAGCCCCCATTTTGTACAACACCAAACAATAAATGCAGTGTTTATTTCAGTTATTCTCTGGCAAAATGTTCTCAGCAGTGTGTGATATCACAGACACACGTGCACATGGGCGCATGCACACGCACGCACACAGAAATACTGACACAATCACACACATACCAGTAAATTGAAGCAACAGACACACTTGTCTATTGTTATTTATTAACGTGTTTCATAGATAACATTAAAATGGTTCATACCCCACACAGTAAATGACATCACTTCTCTGTTCTGTAACACTGACACGGGAACATGGGAACATACACGAGTACACAAACACACAGTCACAATTTCATCCCGACTACAGAGTTTATTTCCAGAAGAATGCAGGAGACCCACAGCATAATGCAGCCAAGGTCTGTCCTGCATTACAAAACACTAGCAAAGGAACGTCCACCTCTAGAAAAGTAACAAATAATCCTTACAATCTATCATTGTGGAAGTGCTTGTAATTTTGGAAGTTTGCAATTTTCAAAAAGATATTATTAATATCAATGCCTAGAAAATCACCAGTAAAAATAGCTCATCTGTGTAAAAATGTGATAGCAGGACAAACCTTGGCTGTGAATTTTGCCACAAACTCTATGTACTTTTTTGACTATTCTTCAATACAACAACAATAACACTGTTCTTTAATACAAATATGTACACAGACCTCAACTTGTTTCAAAATAATGCACACTGATGCATTATCTATGATAAAGGTTATGTTCATTTGATATTTCCTTTACAGAAACTGTCCATGCAGTTATGTACCTGAATCATCGTTTTAGATCAAAGTTTCTCAACAACTATAATATTTAGATGTTTTGAGTCACTGTAACATCAATTTATCACGGTGGTCATAGTTCTGGTAACTTCTGCTTGTCTGTCAATCAAACAATTAATTTGCTTTTCTAGACTAGACCCCACCCCGATCCCACCTAAATGCTTCTTCACCCCTGCCAAACTTCAGGGCAGGGTTTGAACCAGGTTCTTCAAATGTAAATACACCGTCGCCTGCAATGAATGGAACAAGAAAGGCACACATGATGAACCTACACGGCTTTAAGCTACAGTAACTACAGCGGGAGTTTGTTTTGGTTCGGTTAGCTCAATGTCACATCGTACCGTTCCTGCCAGACATGGCTTTTCGAGGGAATCCATGTGGTACGTGTGTGTGCGTGTGTGTGTGTGTGCATTCGATTTATTTTGATTTGTTACATCTTGTGTTTCTGAATTGAAGGAGAATATTTTAAGAGGCATCTAACACATGTCTAATCTTTCCCTATTCAGACCATGTTTAAGAGACTTTAGATGTGTCCACTACCTGGATTACAATAGGAAGTCAGGAGGTACATCTTTGGGCTGTCTATAATCACGTTCCCAGTGAGCTCTACTATGGACCTATTACTAAACGGTGTATTCGATGGAGAAGGCATGTGAAAAGACATGCTCGTTGTACATTAAGTAATAAGTCCTCTATTTAGTATTACACAGATGGGTTCACAGGTGTGAGGTTTTTTACCAGAGCAAATAAGGAAACAGTGCTTTTAAATACAACGCTGGACTGTCACATCGATGTGATGTTGTCAAAACGCTGCATGAAGTGGTGTCATGGTCAACAATGAGTGGTCAGACTCTGAGGCATAGTAATAAAAGGCCGGTAATTGGGTTTACCTTGACCCCCACAACACAACTGATTAGATGAGACCACACCATTCATATCTATTAGCTGTAATGGTTCGACATACCATGTTACAACCTAATGCCTGGTACAATGTGTTACATCAGCAGACTTTATCATGTCATCCATTTTGTGAAATGTAGTTCTAAATAATCAATCAAACAGCAATACATTAGCGTGCCTAAAATGAACAGCCGAACAACCGGAGTTGGTGCCGATACAGACAGTCCAAATTCTCTGTGCCTCCATCCCAACAGGTTTAAAACAGAAAATAAAACAGAAAAACATAGAGAACACATATACAGTCCTTATATGAAGAATAGGTTAGTAATGCTTCAAAAGGATGAGTTGAAATTACCACACTGAGTCATGTAGCCATCTTTGTTTGACTAACATTCTGCGACTTATCTCAGTGTCTCAGTTTTAACACTCTAAAAGGGGTCATGCCATAGCGAATAACATAGAAAATCGAATCATGATACTCTGGTAGAGTGGTAATATGCTCATGCATTAAGTGAAGGGGGCAGTACAATACCAAATCAAGTGACAACTCCATCTGAGAAAAACAACACAAAGGTTTTGACATTTTGTGTGATGGACACAAATTTATGCAACAAACGCCTTTCTCCGAAACCAAGAGGGAGGCCTATAGCACTGCACATAACTCCCTACTCCCACACATAATTCCCTACTCTCACCCTTAATTCCCTACTCCCACACATAACTCCCTACTCCCACACATAATTCCCTACTCCCACACATAATTCCCTACTCTCACCCTTAATTCCCTACTCCCACACATAATTCCCTACTCCCACACATAATTCCCTACTTCACCCTTAATTCCCTACTCCCACACATAATTCCCTACTCCCACACATAATTCCCTACTCTCACCCTTAATTCCCTACTCCCACACATAATTCCCTACTCCCACACATTCCTATCATAATTTCACGTGCAGGACTTGAGTCAATCCCTGCACTCGCCCGAAGCTTCCTCTGACCAGCCTAGCATCGTGTTTTCTATGCTGCCTCATTCAGCTATTTCCAGTGCAAGCCAATCAATGCATTCCTGAAACCAGAGAGTAGGTGAGTTTGTTCAAAAGGTTTGGTGTGAAATAATCTAAATTAATTGATTGTAAAGGATATTGTTGTAGCTGACTGTACATCTGAAATATTGTTTAAATTTACATATAAACTTCAACAGGCAGGTCAAATTCTCAGTTGTTGTACTACTTTCTTATTTTGGTGGGTTAAGTGCCAGGACATTTCTATTAGCTCTAACCCAGTTTGTTGTTAGAAGTTGATACTCTAATGCTGGCATTTTCAAAGTTTTTTTTTCTTTTTAAAGTGCACAAGAGAGTCCATTACACTGGCTAAAAACTACTTTACACCATCCATGCCTACGACGTCATCATATTTTCACAGGATCCCTTATTGGTTGTAATGGATCACAGAGAGCAAGTACAACACTTTCCCTATTGGCTTTTTAAGGTTGTGATCAGTGAACTGGTCACAAAGAGCTTACCTCATCGTAACGACACAGCACTGCACAATATAGCGCAAATGTGAACACTATGAAAAGGCCATGTTCTGGACATGAACTCAATCACATGAGACTTTGAACAGAGAACCAACCATTTAGTTAAAAATTACAGTTACTTTTGATTCAGAATAACATACAGAAACATTTTGAACATGTCTGGAAAACGTCCAGAGAATAGGAAACCTAAAAACAAACACAAGTATTGTAAATGCCTATTTACTGTTACCATGACAGTTTTCCTGTTTAAAATGCGAGTATGTTTAAAGCCACAGTCCGGCAGTTGTTAAACTGCCTCCTATTGATAACAGTTAGTCCTCATCATTCTGAGACAACTACCGTTCCTCTGATACGCAAATACAAGATATCAACGATAACACTGGAAAAATATATGTATGTTTATATTCATATATATAGCTTTTGAAATTCATTTTATACAGAATGTATATATAGTATACTTATGGCCATCTTGGCAAAGAAATAAAGGCATCTGAAACAATCATGACTCTGTCTGGCCCCGACCATGACACGTCAGGTCACCACACCTTGTACATTGCAGAATGCGAAGAATCAGGAAACAAAGTGAGGATTTTACTGGCACTTTGTGCATCAACGAAAATGTAATCTAGAATAAGGCTATAAGGGTGTATGCTTATCTGATATACATGTTCAAATAAGGTTATCCTCTTTGACAGTTTAGTGTTAAAGACGTCCGTTAAGTGTTTTAGACCCAGGGACATGCCTACTGTATATTGAGCAGTCACTCCAGACATTGAAAGAAAAATAATATATCAAAAGGCATTTTAAAATCTAATTTAGCATATATTTACTGAATATGTTTTGGGTTAGCCAGTGCTGGCTGCTACAAAGCGCTTGCAGAGGTAACATTCAAACATCATGTCTATTTATTTTCTTGGTCTACTTTTCCAGACAAGCAAACAATCACCTCTTATACAAAAAGACTGTTACCAACAAGACAATGATTGCTTTTGTTGGATATATTTCTTTTATCATCCCTAAGGAAGAACTGCTGGTATGTCTAGTGAAGCCTAAGTAAGAAAACAATAATGTATTTATTTTTTTGTATTTTGTTTTTGAGCATATTTTTATTTATTTAAATATTAGCAATGGATTGTAGGACTACTGGGACTCAGCTGACACAGAAATTAAAAAATAAATTAAAAAATAAATATACAACCATATCACAGTCTTCAATATTAAATAAATAAGAAATACATACTTTCTTTTTAAGCAGTGGGTATCTGAAGATAATTTACAGATAACAGAAATAACATAAATAAAGAAAAACACGTTTATAAAACTATCAAAACTTAGTTATAAAATATCTGCAATTAAAAATGTAAAAAAATTAAAATAAAAGGAAGATATATAAAATAATTAGGTGTGGCAAGTTATCTATATAGCTTTTTAAAAATATTAACGTAGAAGACTCCCCGATTTAATATATTTATGTCCTTCATGGACCAGCCTTGTTGCATTTTTGTTTTACAAAACAATAAAATAAAATAAATAAATAGATCCATTGAAATAAATACAAATAGGTTAACATAAAATGGCAATAAGTTACAATTTCAGCACTCACACATTTAAATAATTTATATAACCATAAGTATTGTACCACAAACTATTCATTGAAATGAAGTGCAATGCATCTATGTTTATAAATACTATAGATATGACTAACAGTAATTATATAAGTATCGAAACTCAGTTCAAAGACGAAAGGCTGCATGTACTGCTTTCAGATGTTGATACCAGTTGTTTCATTAAAAATATATAACAGGTTCTACAGTTGATCTTCAGAAGAGAAAAAGAAACCAGTGATTTGAGACTTAATCTGTGTCTGAGGGCTGATCCAATGACTTGAGACAGGATGAGCTGCAATGTGGCCAATTTGCTGCATTACCAACGCTAAAAGAAACCACTGCTCAAAAAGACCCCAGAGCTCAGACATTCCACATTTGTTTGTGTTCAACAGATGGGCTGCAGTACCCAGAATCCCACACCACCCTCTCCGTCTCGCGGCCCCAGAGCATCTCGTTAAGCCTTTGTTTTTTTAGTGGATTTGTTTCAACCTGGTCGTACCTGTTGTCTTATGAGACATCATAGCAGGACTTCTTTCTACCTTTCCAAATTGTTTCTGGACGGCGTGAATTCCGGAATGACTCAGACAGTGGACGGGATCCCTCCAGGAAATGAAAACGATGAAGGAATCATAAAGCACACCACACCCCAGATATAGATTTTTTCATCAATTCTAACTGAAACGATTTGATTCCACTCCTCTGGCTCCACCTCCGATCCCATCAGCAGCATGTTTGGATTTTGGTCCTCGTTATTTACGTTTTTCTTCTTTATACAATGCTCCCTGGGTTGAATTTAAGTTGCCGTTTATAAAACCTGAATGCCCTTTTTGTAATTCCATTCTCTCTAAAGACACCATAGTTCTCGACACCATTGCGCTCATCTCCGTTTTCCTCTGTGTGTTTCGACCGCTCTTCGCTGTGGAGTTGGTGTTCAGACCTTAATACCTTTCACAGCCTTGTTGATGCTCTCCAGCAGTGCCTTGTTCTCTGGGTTTTGAAAGCAGTCCTTATTGTTGTACATGTTAGTCAGCGTGCTCACGTAGCTGTCGAAATTCTGCTCAGTGATTGGCTCCTGCTAAGATGTGAAAATAAGTCATTTCAGTTTGCGTAAGTTTGTTTCCTGTAGTGTCTGTTAGTCAACTAGAGGGCGCTTATTCTTGACCTCGTCAAAGCATTTTAATACTATAATGCAACTCTCTATTTACTGTATATTATCTACATGTATCTGTATATTAACTGTTTACTAACTGTATACACCGTTATATATTATCCGTGTAAGTATACATTAGTTGTTTATAACTGTTTATAAACACTGACCATGTGTGGAAGCCGTATGTTAGCCAGGCTTCGGATCAGGGCATGGCTCAGTCCCGACAGCTCCATAAACAAAGTCTCGTTCTGCTCCTCAATCAGCTTGTTCTCGTCCTCAATGTTCTGGAGGTTCTTCTCCATAGAAGAGATCTGCACCACAGCCCAGAAGGTAAGTACACATGCAGCTAATAAAGCACATTACCTGGAAATCAAGCTCTTTGCAAGATCAATGGAGAATGTTAAGGCGTTAACCTAATATTGTGAAAGCCAGTAAGAATGTAAATCCCAGAAGACAGAGGCGTCACGCACCTATTTTTTTAAGGTGGCACAGTGTGCACAACACAAGGAAACATGTGCCCACAAATACAGATGTTAAATGGAAGATCAACTAGGCTCAAATAGTTTCAATGGGCATGACGCCTCTGCCAGAAGATGGACCTGCGCACACGCACATACAAAAACACACCTGTGTCTGCAGGTTCACCATGTCCGTCTCCATTTCGTTGTTGGTCTCGTTAAGCTCGTTGATCTCCTTGTTGAGCTGCTTGATGTCCTCGTCATTATCCAAAACTACAACAGATCATTGCAACCATCTTCATTAAATCGCCACATATCCAGAGTTTATCAGAGGATGAGGACAATGGGGTAAACGACTAAAGCCTGAAATATCAGGCGGATGATGTCACCTTGGGAGGATGGTATAAAGTGCTGCCTGAAATGGAATAAACGGATACACCTAGATTCCTTGTGACACTATTAATATGGTAAAACATCCCTTAAACCACTTACATTGTTTGAAATAATGTTCTGACAAGAGCAGCATGCTTTTGGTTTTTGGATTTGACACTAAAAAGCTGATTCAGATTATCTTAATCTCATGTCATCATCAAAGATTTGAATTCTTGAATTAGACAGAAAAGACAACAGAGAGGTGCTCCCTGGGGTCCCCTACCATCGCTGGCTCTGAACTTGGTGCTGAGGTACTCGTCTCCAGGGAATCTGGCTTTCTTCTTGGCAGAGGAGGCTCTGGGACACCCAGAAAGACTGTAGACAGAAAAGGTGGTACATTTCATTAAACATTTCAAACCACAAACGAACCACAACATGATAGAGTTTCTGATGCAACCATGGGTAATAATCTGCCCATCAGCTGCACTGCGATGCGTTGCGATTGGTCTTCACCTGCCGCAAAGCTGCTGTCTGATTGGTCCTTACCTGCGGTGTGTGAGGAAGCTACCATTGGCGTGTCCTGAGCCATCACAGCCGGGTGTCGGGCAGGTGGGGCTCTCTGTCTTGAAGGCCTTCCAGGAAAAAAGGTTCCCATTGAGCATTCCCTCTTTCTGCCTGCGTGCGGCCAGCGGGCACCCATAAGCACTGCGATGGGTAGCGTACTTCCCACTGATATGGCCCAGGCTGTCACACCCTGGGACGGGACATCTGCAGGGTGGAAACAGGGGGATAAAAGAAGGAACATTTAGTACATACGGTATGTTAACATGCACAGAGATAAGGTGGAAACCCCAAAGTAAATGGTCATTATATTTACATTGTTAAAGCAGTTTAAGTAATGTTTTAGATGTGTAGAACAGCAGCTAGAGCAATTTTGTTCATGTCATGGGTTGCACCTCCCTCATCTGGTCGTGTAATCGCCATGGTTATTAACATAACAGCTTAACTAACGCAAATGTACTGCCTCTAAAACATAGCATAAGAATTATGATAAAGGTTTAGCTACTTGTTATTTGCAGGAGATGGTATCCTGTTAAGCCACAATATGCAATAATGCATTTTTTACCAAACTTTCATCAACAGCCATCAAGGATGCATTGAGTCGAATGCTAAGTTGGGCATGCACTCTACAATTAGCACTCTAAACAATATTGTGGGGAAATGTGCAACCCATGAATACAGCATGACTGTTACTATAGTTTTGCATAATTTATAAAAGCTACTGAATACAATGCCAGAATAAAAATAAGATGTTATTTCTTCAGTGCTAGCTTAAGCGTTGATGTTGCTGGCCCATGTATGAATGGGTTCCTGCTCATGGCATGATGTTGTGGTAGCATAAGAAAGCAAGCACATTCAACACAAACACAAACGCCAATGTTTCAGCTGACGAGTCAACAAAACAGTTGAAGTTACCAGAGAAATGCAAGATGTTATATGTTTTGGGAGAAATGTGATCTACACTGCAATACACTACCATGAACTGCAGTAAAATGAGGCAGTGAGGCTCAGGCTGATCTGGGTGTGGCCTGGTGTGATGATGTCATCTCTAGGAGACAGACTGGGGACAAGCCACCCTGCCTCTATGAGGAGGTTAGGGTGACTGCCTTTACTTTTTGAAAGTGATTTTTACCGTATATCTTAATTAGAAGAAAAAAGGGCGTGGCTTTCTTAGCGGTACGAACTTTAAGAGCTCGGAGTCCTCCTTGTCGTCCTTGATGGGAGTTGTTTTAAATCCACCTTTCTTGGCACGGGGGCACCCAGACAAACTGAAAATAGAAAGTATGAAGCCGATAAAAAAGGGTGGACAAACACCTTCAACAGTCGTCTTTTATGGGATGGAGCATTGAATGTATTTTTTTGGAATTATTTTAAAGTCGAAGGTAAAGTGCCAAATAAAAGAAAAAAATGTATGAAAATAAATTTTTTACTGTTTGAGATATTGAATCCAACAAAGTATATGAACCAAACGGAGAAAGATATGCATATAAAAATATAAAGCTTTATTTTCACAATAGTGGATGGCTGTGTGAGTCCTGCCTAAAACTACCAAGACCTCTCGCTCAGGCTTTCTAGTACTATGTGTCTGTGTGTGGGACAGAGGGAGGAAGAAGAGGGAGCAGAAGGAAGCACAGTGTCGTTTTGTGACACCGACATGAGATGGAAAATAGTTAGGAAGGTAGGGAGGTGGAGGTAGATTGGTTGTTCACTGAAGACCTCTGTACCTTCTGTGGGAGGCGTAGTTTCCAGTATTATGGCCAGACCCATCACATCCCGGAGTGGGGCACCTGTGAAACGGAGGGACGGGGTTAAATATCAGAGCACCGTGAAATGAAACCACGTGTCTATAGTATGGTGTATTGGTCCGGGTTCCCAACTCCTGTACATACAAATAAAAAAATTAAAACACAAAATTTGGGTTCAGGAAAATTAGAGAGAGTAGATGCAGCTACAGTAGTGATGGGCAAACAAACCTTTTTTTTGTTCTTCTAACAGCAGAATATAATGCTGGCAGCACTCAGGTTTTTCTTTTTCAAAATAAAGGCCATTATTGGAATGCCTTGCAATGTGTTAAATTTCAATGTGGCTTTTATTTTGAAAAAGAAAATCTGAGTTAATGCTGCCAGCATTATATCCTGCTGCTAGAAGAACAGGAAAAAAAGGTTTGTTTGCCCATCACTAAGCTACAGTGGTTTTAGCATTAGCAGACCCAATATATAACAAATAAATAGTAGAGTTACCATTAGCACTCCCAGTAGAGCACCACTGAAACATTTGATTAAGCATTAGCACTTCCAGAATAAAACAACAATAACTGTAGTGTTAACAATAGCATTCTCAGACTAAAATAAAATAAAGTGTAACATTAGCATTCCCAGTATAAAACAACAGAAACATTAAAGTTTGCATTGACAGTCCCTGAATAAAACGTCAGAAACAGAATAGAATTGAGCGACTGAACCACTGCGTTGAATTAGGAGAAAGCAGAGAGGAAAGCAGACATACTTCAGTTCAGTGGAGTGGGCCGCCATGAGGGAGCGAAGACTCTTATCAGCTAGAGGACACCCAGAAAGACTGAAGGTAGAAAGATAAGAGATCAAGAAATAGAGGAGAGAAACAGAAAGGAATAAAAGAGAAAAAAGAGAGAAATTGAAAAATCAAGGATGGAGTATAGTTTGAGGTAATTGGACAAGACTTGGGAAATCAGAAAACAGCCAGCAAAAAAAGTTTTCATTAATACTGTAGTGCTCATCTCTATACTTGTTTACTATGTTTACTGATACAGTGTTCATCTACACATTTATTTACGGTATTCATTCTGTTTACTAATACAATGTTCATCTTCATAATTATTTATGGCCGCAACTGTGTTTACTGAGACAATGTTCATCTACATAGTCATTTATGGTAGCCACTGCTTTTACGAATACCAGCCGCGGTCGGTGGAACTTAATAGGTGACGCTGGGCTGGCATTACGTTTGGGACCGGAGTGAATGGATCTTAATTGGAGAAGCCAGGCTCACATTACCATCTGGACTGGGGGGAAACAGAACGGAATCACACAATGGGTTTGATCCGCTACACACCGTTACATTCACTCCGGTCCCGAACGTAATGCGAGCCCCAATTAAGATCCACCGACCACGGCTGACTGACAGTGTTCATCTTCATAGTTATTTATGATAGCCACTGTGTTTACTGATACAGTGTTCATCTACATAGTTATTTACGGTAGCCACTGAGTTTACTGATACAGTGTTCATCTACATAGTTATTTATGATAGCCACTGTGTTAACTGATACAGTGTTAATCTACATAGTTATTTACGGTAGCCACTGTGTTAACTGATACAG
>JACXGM010019739.1:0-18287 GCA_016801145.1 Umbra pygmaea
TGGCATGACAGACTTCAATAAACAGGCGAAACTCGGTATGTCGCGTTGGAATGCTAACTTCTTGGTAAATTCGGGAGAAACTTACTACCGCAAGTTAACAAAATGTAATAAAATAAACATCCTAATGTATATTTTCAACGTTTTCTTTATAGCAGCTTGAAAGAACACATATTGAAGGAGTAAACTAGCCCAAAATCTTAAAATTGACCACTGCATGAAAAATCTATGTTTTTGCCTGCCGTGTCTCACCTTAACCCAAAAAATACCTACCAAAAACTGCTTGCACATCTTTCACTTAAGTCTACTTTTCTGATTGTCCCTTTTAATACAAGACAATTTAACAGGTAGATGGATTGGTAGACACATTATAAAACAAACATTTTCTGTACAATCCTAATATGTACACCTACCCTAATCATTAATCAATAAAAATAAACCCAGAATTTATAAATCATAGTCAAATACAGTTGTAATAAGTTAGAAAAGTTTAATTTAGCCAAAAACAGTGCAAAACAGCAAAAAAAATATATTGGCCAAAGGCTTTAATCCAGGGGAGGTTGGGTGTTGTCAGCGCGGCGACTCAAAGCCTGTACAAGCTGGCTCAGAGTTCCCAGGAATGCGGTGTTGAAGGCTGCAGTTGTAACATTCTCCTCCCTTTTTAAGGCTGCTTCCTCTCTTCTCAAGGCTGCTTCCAGCTCCCTTGCGTGTGCAACATCCTGGAGGGCCATCTCAAGATGCCGCTCACGCTGAGCCCGGTTCATTGCCTGCTGCTCCACATCTGCCTCCTGCATCTCTCTTCAGACAGCAATATGCTCTTGCTTCCGTTGCCGTTTCCTCCTGACTGACAATTGGAGAATTAAATCAATCATTGCTCTCCAAAGTAAAATTATTTGTCTTACAGGACAATGAAGAATAGTCTATAAAATATATACATAGCAATTGTAATTAGCAATAATTCCAAGACTGGTAAATGTTGGTGATGAGGATATACTATTAAATCCATAAAGTTTGGGGTTCCTATGAATCAGTGTTCATTTTTGGCATGAATTTAGTTTTTACGTTTTAGTTTTTAGGTATGGACAATAACTTGTGTGGTTGGACAAAGCAATCTTATTCCACACAAGTCTCATTATTAGTCCTTTGTCTTTATAAAACAATGCATATGCACTAGTGCAATTGATGTATTAAGAGACAAGTCCTATGGAAAGCGCACATTGATCTAACCATAACATTAATTAATCCGGGAGCTTCAGACGATACAATTCTCACCCAAAGCATTCTCACACAAGTGAATTACCGCATACAGGTTATTAATGGTGTACAAAACTCCCAGGTTAAAGATGTTTGTAATATTTACATTGTGGTGCGCTGGACGTTGACGGTGTCGACGCTGCCACCGGTGCTGGTTCAGGTTCTGGCGTTGACGCTCCTGTTGGCCGTGATGGGGCATCTTCTTGTCGGATGATCGAAAAAGGACTGCTGTCCTCGCTGATCGAATCTTTACCTGAGTGATTATACAAATGACTGATCAATTACGCGTACAACCGCTACACAATACATCAACAACAACTCAGACAAACTTATACCAAGTAAGCATGAGGGCCAGTGAACAAAAGAAAAGTACAAGCTAAATTCTGCTTTAGGGTTTCAGCGACACATCGTTTTATATGCATTCATCGAAGTACAAATTATTATTAGTACAAAGTATTATTATTATTGAAAAGGGTAATGTAAAAAACCTTACCATCCTCCATCAGGGACTCCATCAAAGCTGTCGCAGTGTCGTGGCCGCCTGCCCTCCCATTGTTCACCGGTCTGTGGCCGGTATATAGCGTCCCTCTGGTCGAATTTCCAACTCCTTCAGTTCGAACCACTTCGACCGTTGTGGTCCTTAATGGATCGGTAGTCGCTTTTACGTATTTCAACTTTTCCCTACACTTTTGAAACGATCTTTGGAAACTTTGTGTGCCCATTAATTGCGAGACTTCCTGGTAAACTTTCTCATTCCGAGTTGCTCCATTCAGCTCACGTTGGATTCTCTCGTCAGCAACCAAAGAAATGTCTGCACCTCCTCAGTTGACCATGGCATGATTTTGTGGGTTGCCATTGTTTGTGCTTTTAAAAAATTATTGTAAAGATTCTGCTCAAACGATGGTGGATGAATTCCAAGATTCTGCTCAAACGAAGGCGAGGCAAGTAAAGTTGAGCTGGTTCCAGCAATGGAAAAGGGCCATATTTTGGACAATCTAAATAGTCATATATATATATGTATATATATACACGGTTATGATGGAGCCTTCATATAGAAGCTGTGGGGATGCCAGGGTCTATTACGAGGGGGACATGCCTTGGGGCTTATATGAAGCCTCTTTTGAAGACTTTCAAGCACTTCATAAGGATATAGATGGCGCTTATATCCTTCCTCGAAAAGTCTTTGAGACTCCTGCCCCTTTTCTGGTTCCCAAGAAGGCTTCCACAGTTCCCAAGATGGCCACCAGCCAAAGTCCCATGATGGCCTCCAGCCAAAGTCCCATGATGGCCACCAGCCAAAGTCCCATGATGGCCACCAGCCAAAGTCCCATGATGGCCACCAGCCAAAGTCCCATGATGGCCACCAGCCAAAGTCCCATGATGGCCACCAGCCAAAGTCCCATGATGGCCACCAGCCAATGTCCCATGATGGCCACCAGCCAATGTCCCATGATGGCCACCAGCCAATGTCCCATGATGGCCACCAGCCAATGTCCCATGATGGCCACCAGCCAATGTCCCATGATGGCCACCAGCCAATGTCCCATGATGGCCACCAGCCAAAGCCCCAAGATGGCCACCACAATTTTCAAAATGGAAAAGCCTCTCAGCCCCAGTCACCGAAGTCTTTCTCTCCAGATATTTAAGACATCAGTACCATCTTAAGGAAAGACCCGGAAGTTGATGGGGACTATAGGGAGTGGTGAAGACTCGGAAGGACAATTATAGAACTTCCAGAACTGTTTCGTCAGTTCTGTTCATGGAGGGCAGGTTTTGAACCACTACATAAGGAGGCTGAGAAATTCCTCGTTAAACAGTTGCTTACCCGCATTTACTACCCCTCCTAGGAGCCCTAGTTCCTCAGTCTCTTGTTGTGGTCCATCCATCTCCCGTGAAGGACCATCAATTTACAGTCACTTCCCTGTGTTCGAAGGTCAGAACCCCTATAGGTCGGGTAGGATCCCTCTGTACACGTCCCTCGCCACGGCCACAGGAGGTCGCTGTCTCGCCACGGCCACAGGAGGTCGCTGTCTCGCCACGGCCACAGGAGGTCGCTGTCTCGCCACGGCCACAGGAGGCCGCTGTTCCCGCTCCACGGCCACAGGAGGCCGCTGTTCCCGCTCCACGGCCACAGGAGGCCGCTGTTCCCGCTCCACGGCCACAGGAGGCCGCTGTTCCCGCTCCACGGCCACAGGAGGCCGCTGTTCCCGCTCCACGGCCACAAGAGGCCGCTGTTCCCGCTCCACGGCCACAAGAGGCCGCTGTTCCCGCTCCACGGCCACAAGAGGCCGCTGTTCCCGCTCCACGGCCACAAGAGGCCGCTGTTCCACGGCCACAAGAGGCCGCTGTTCCACGGCCATAAGAGGCCGCTCAAGTCTCGACCACCGGAGGTCTCCACTCCGCCTCGACCACCGGAGGTCTCCACTCCGCCTCGACCACCGAAGGTCACTACACAACCACCGGTCGGGCCTTCCCTTGTCCCCGAGCCTGAGCATTCCCTGGTCCCCGAGCCAGAGCCTTCCCTTGTTCCTCCTCAAGTCCCAGTGCCTGCCTCAGTCCCAGTGCCTGCCCTGTTCCCCGAGCCGGTGCCTGCCCTGTTCCCTGAGCCGGTGCCTACCCCAGAGCCATTGTCTGGCCCGGTCCCCGTGCCTTCCCCGGTCCCCGTGCCTGTGTCAGCCCCTGTCCCTGTGCCATCATCTTCCCCTGTCCCTGTGCCGGTCTCTTTCTCTGTGTCTGTCCGTCTGTCTGTTTGTGTTTCTGTGTCTGTCCGGACCCCTGTTCCGGCTTCTGTTCCGTTGCTGCCACCGCCCTCCGGACCTCCGCCTGCCTGGCCTCCGCCTACGCCTGCTCGGCCTTCGTCTCTGCCCGGGCCTGCCTTGCCTCAGCCTCGTCCTGCTGGGTCCTGCTACCCCTGACCCGGGGTCTGCTCGGCGCCCCGGTTTCTGTTCCTGCACCTGTTCTTCCCTTTTTCTTTTGGCGCCTCTGGAGCTGCGTCTTGGGGGGGGTTTATGTAAGGTTCCCTCCTGGTCCAAAACTGATGCTCAGTGGTTCCTAGTGTTTTCGTGTGGTTTGTTTAACATTAGTTTTTCTGTATTTATTTCTGTTCTTGTCCCATCCACCATGTTTTGTTACTGTTTGTTGTTATATGCTGCCATCTAGTGAATGTTAGTTATATTGTTACTGGAATCTAGATCAGCCTCAATCCTGTTTACATTTTTCTAGGTCTCGTTATTAGTTACAGCTGTCTCTCATTTAGTTCCCGGTCAAGCCCTATTTAAACTTCCAGGCTGTGTGTATTCCTTTGCTGGGTCATTACATTACCTGTCATTCTATGCCTCCTTGTTCAGATTCTACCTCCCGGGTTTTGTGAGTACCTTCTGTGTTTTAGTTCTAGTCAAATCTCTTTGACACTGTAGTTTATTATTCCCTGTTTACTTTGCTGGTGTTGAGACATACTTTTGTTTGAGAGTTCATTTATTATAGTCTAGGCGTGTTCCCTATATGTATATATCTTTATGAAAAGTTCTATGTGAACTCCACCTTGGTTGACTCCTTAACCTGCATAGACCAAACGTGACAGTTTGAAGCCTAAAATGTGGCAAAAAAACACCTAGACTACTTATATGGTCTTGACTACCTGCTGACTCTCTCACCTGGTGCTTGCTCTTGCCACCTGTAGTTTCTCCATCATGCTCTCACTTGACCAGTGGCCATTTCCTCCCTCAGGTTGCACTAACAATCACAAGCAAACAAACCATTTTACCTCACTAGAAAATAACAATTTTAATGTAAAGGAGAATTATGACTGGGATTAAACTGTTCTCAATATCTCTATATATTGATAATTATTTCATAAAAGGGTTTACAATATGGAAGAATATATGCTTCCACCTGTAGCATCTATGGTTGTAAATATAGCATTCCTATAATACATGTAAAATTGTATCATCACTGCAATGATATTAGCTTGTTGATATATTCCAGTAAGCACTAATTAATTGTAGGCCTACTATTGTCTAGAGTTAGGGAGTGGGGCACATGCAGAAAGGGACTACCTGTTCACTCTCTGATCTGACTCCAGTCTTCTCTCCCTCTTCACAGATGCTCTTCCACCCTCTCTCTCTCTGTCTCTCTATCTGTGCCCTCTCTTTATTTCCTGTCTCCTGTTTTGAGTCTCCTAATTCCTGTGTCTCCTGTTTCATGAGTCTCTTGTTTCCTGTGTCTCTGTTTCATGTGTTTCCTCTTTCCTGTTTATCATCTCATGTTTCCTGTGTCTTCTCCTTCCTGTGTCTCATGTTTCCTTTTTATCATCTCATGTTTCTTGTGTCTTCTCCTTCCTGTGTATCATGTTTCCTGAGTCTCCTCCTTCCTATGTCTCATCTTCCCTGATTCTAATCTCATGATTCCTGTGTCTTCTCCTTCCTGTGTCTCATGTTTCCTTTTTATCATCTCATGTTTCTTGTGTCTTCTCCTTCCTGTGTATCAAGTTTCCTGAGTCTCCTCCTTCCTGTCTCATGTTTCCTATTTCATCTAATGTGTCTTGTGTCTTCTCCTTCCTGTGTCTCATGTTTCCTGTTTCATCTAATGTTTCTTGTGTCTTCTCCTTCCTGTGTCTCATGTTTCCTGTTTCATCTAATGTTTCTTGTGTCTTCTCCTTCCTGTGCCTCATGTTTCCTGTTTCATCCCATGTTTTTTGTATCTTCTCCTTCCTGTGTATCACATTTCCTGAGTCTCCTCTTTCCTGTATCTCATGTTTTCTGTTTCTAATCTCATGTTTCTTGTGTCTTCTCCTTCCTGTGTCTCATGTTTCCTAAGTCTCCTCTTTCCTCTGTCACATGTTTCCTGTTTCTCTTCTCAGTGTTCTTGTGTCTTCTCCTGTTTCCTTTATCAAATTTTTCCTGTCTTTTGTTTGTTGTTTACTATGTCATCTGTTTCTACTGTCTCATGATTCTCTTATATAATGTTTCCTGCATCTCCAGTTTATCTCCTTTTCTGGCTCTATGTTTTCTTCCTATCTGCTTCTGAGTGTTTTTTTTTATTCTGCTTGTAGGGACCCACAGCTCTGTATATTTATTGTCTTTCGCTGATCTAACACACTTGATGTAACTTAGTTAAATCTTTTGATTGGAGATGTAATTAATAAGGGGAATTTTGTAGTGGAGATCATCAAGACACAAAATGTGCAGTGCTCCTGTCCTTTCTTTATGTTGCCATGCAGTTTATTTCAATTCTTCGATTGGAACTTTAAACTGTGTCTTCTCTCCTTTAGGGTAGCAAATTTGTCAATTACTTGATCCTGGTTCAATTTTTGAAGAACATCCTTTTCAATAGACATGACTGCCAGGTGGTGGATTCTGCTTTGACCCATAGTTCTCCTGATCCAGGTGTGAAGACGACGTAGGGCACTGAAAGACCTTTCGCAGCTACAACTGCTGACGGGTATAGTAAGGGCAACCTGAATAGTAGCTTTCAGTGATGGAAACATATCTGAATCTAGTAGGTTATTAAACTGCGAGCATGTCTTGAGGACCAGCAACAGCCTGTTTCTTGCGCATCACAAAGTTTTTGGCTACCATGACTTCCTCTGACTTTAAGTTAATGTGGTAATGGAGTGCAAGTTCTGCCAAATGTGTCTCAGACAGGAAGTACTCTGAGTTTGGACTGCAGGCCTGAATACCTTTAAAGATGTTGGCATTTACACCACAGAAACGATTCTCTAACTCAGCTACCATCCTATCTAGACAAGGAAATAATAATTTTATTTTGAGTTGTTCTGAATCAGAACCACTGATTTCTCGACCTGCCCCACATGATTCAATGACAAATTAATCCATTTGTTTAATCTTCCGCCTCTGTCCAGAAGATGGCTCTTGAACTACAATCTGATTAGCCTAACATAAGGCCTAAGTCCGGGCATAAAAATCTTCAGCACTGGCATCACTGCGTTTCTCCTTAAAGGTCTCACACACAGCATCTTTGTAGGCCAATCCTTGGGCAATGTCTATTGTCTCCTTTTGTAGATATTTGTGCAAGCCTGCTGTTACAGAAAGGAGAGCTTGAAAAACGAACAGTAAATATACTAAGGAGAATTTACTGAGTTTTGCCTTCAATCCAACTGCCATAGGTGTGTCGATGTTGGAGAGGCACTCAATGATGGCAGGAAAATTTTTATGCACTGCATTCACTGATCGAAGCTGGCAGGCCCAGCATGTGTTGGACAACTGCACCAGTTCAGATTGCTGCAATCCTCATTTTATTTGAGTTTCTGCAAACCTATGGTGTTTAACAAGAGAGCAATTAAAAAATGAATGCAGACTTTCCAGGATGTCAAAAAATGCTTTGGCCTCAGTAACGGCTTTGCATGTGTGGCACAAAACAAGATATAACTCATGTGCATAACAATGCACATATACATTGCTTCAGGGTGCTGCTTTCTGAAGTGTGTTTGCACATCCCCAGCTTCTCCACTCATCACTGCTGCCCCTTCACAGGTCTGTGCAACACATTTTAAATCAGCAATTCCCTTTTTTTGCAATTGAACCTCAATTGCAGCTGTTACTGATATAGCATCAAAATGGCGCAGCTCTGTTAGAGCTAGGAACCTTTCTTGAACTGTACCATCTGTGGTAACATACCTAAAACAGATTGCCAATTGCTCTACCTTTCCATCTCTGGCTTCATCAGCCATTATTGCATACATCTTAGACTCTTTAATTTCACTGACAATAGCTGCTGTCACTTCTTGTGAGCAGCACTCTATCATTTCATTCTGACTTGTATGCGAGAGGTAAGTGGTGTTTGATGGAGTTGTATAGTTCTGCAAAAAAGGATCAAACTGCTGCAACAATGTCATGCACTCTAGAAAGTTGCCTCTATTGTGGCTTTCAGCTCTTTCATCATGACCACGTAAAGGTACTCCTTGTTTACCCAACATGCAGGTCACCGCCACAATGCGCCACATGTATTCCCTTCTTTGTCTTATTTCATCTACACTTGCTGCTTCTATCTGCTGTAGAACAGTTCCTTGTGATGCACTCGCCTTGTAACTCTTCCACGAGACAACACTATCCTTGTGAGATTGAGTTGCTTCGTGTTTTTGAAAAACATTCAGTGCTTTTTTCCAATTCTTAAATCCACTATCTACAAATACATAATGTTTCAAGTTTTTTCCAAATATACGACAGGCAAAGCAGAAGGCAGAATTATTTTTTGTGAGTATTCCAGCCATCTAAAACTTTTGAACCAAGTTGGTTGAAATGATCTTTTCTGTAACCCAATGTGCTCCTGGGTGTAATCTTGCAATCTTGGTTGATTAGGACCTGTGTCCTTGGCACCCAAGTCTTTCCCATCAAAAGAGGCTGTTGTTTGTGTTTCACCTATACCAGGCTCTCTCTTTCTGTCTTCATAGTTGGTATCTCTCTCCTGTCTCATTCTGTCTCTGTCTCCATATGTGGTATCTCTCTCCTGCTGTCTCACACTGTCTTTGTCTCCATAGGTTGTATCTCTCTCCTGATGTCTCACACTCTCTTTGTCTCAATAGGTGGTATCTCGATCCTGCTGTCTCACACTCTCTTTGTCTCCATAGGTGGTATTTCTCTCCTGCTGTCTCACACTCTCTCTGTCTCCATATGTGGTATCTCTCTCCTGCGGTCTCACACTCCTTCTGTCTCCATATGTGGTATCTCTCTCCTGTATCACTCTCTCTCTGTCTCCATATGTGGTATCTCTCTCCTGCTGTCTCACTCTCTCTCTGTCTCCATATGTGGTCTCTCTCTCCTGCTGTCTCACTTTCTCCTCCCTCATGGCCTCTCCCTCCTCTTCTCTCTCTATTTGTACTGACAAACATAAACATAGAAACAATTGTACATACCTAGTAGAACTCTACATTTACCAGCCACTTCATTAGTTAAAACTGTTCAACTGCTAATGAACGCACATTTCCAATCAGCCAATCACACGGCAGCAAATCAATGTATTTAGGCATATAGACATGGTCAAAACATTCTCTGATGTTTAAACCAAGCATTAGAATGGGTAAGATACAAACAAAAGAAATAAACATGAGAATGCCTAAACATTTGTACTTGCAAATTTTCTGGTCGAAGTGGTGCATTATCTGACAGAAATGCAGAAGTGCCTTTATTTTTGTACATGACTGTACGTGTTTGATATAAATTAATACTTTATTCACCATAGTGGCATTAAATTGATCAGAAATTATAGTAAAAAAAGAAAAACATTTAATTATGGAAGAGAAAACATTTAACATTTTCATAATCAGGACACCGAATCAATGGCTGCTCCAAATTTGTCTTATTTCTGAATAATTAATTATGAACCAGTAATTTCCAACAGTGATAGACATTTGCAAAATTAGTAATGGTGGCTTGAATATTTATTTTAGTAAATGTAATGCCACCTTGATGAATTTCTAAAAAACATGAAAATCCTTGTTTTTTATGTTTGACATTAAGGGCCCTATTTTAACGATCTGAAACGCAAGTATCAAACGCGAAACGCAAGTTACATTGTGGGAGGGTCCCGGGCGCTGTTGCTATTTTACCGGCGGGATAAATGATTCTTGCGCCCGACGCATATCTAAAATGGGTAGGTCTAAAGTAGCGTCATTAGTCATAGGTGTGGTTTGGGCGTAACGTGCAATAAACCAATCAGATCGTCATCTCACATTCCCTTTAAGAGCAGGCGCGCTTGTTCCATGGCGGATTGCTATTATAACGGCGATTTTCTATTGATTTTTCTTTTTACAAAATGTAAAAATAAAGAAATGTCACAAGACATAGCCTATTTTTCGATGTTTTGGACTCACTCTTACTGAATCACGAGGTTATGAATGCTTATTTTTGCAATTTAGTCTAACATTAGACCAATATTACTCTTCTGTCAAATAAGTTTTCTACTCCGGTTCGGCATTTCTGGGCATTTAAGTGGCTGGCACGCATTTCAACATCATGTCTCCTGAAGTCCTCTAATATTTCCTAATTAATGTCATCAACACATCCATGATTCATGGAAATGTTGCGTAAAATACATCAAGCCACAAAGAATGCTGCGAATTGAGTAGTGTACCTGTTCTATCCAAACACCTGACGCGCATTTTAAGCATGCCAAATGTTCGTTAAATTAGGGTACACTGCGTGTTTGTGTGTGTTTTTGATTAAACCGCATTTTACGCACTGCTGGCATCTAAATTTTAATAATTAACCATGTCTTTAACGGAGCTGTTGTCCCCTTCAAAGCCCCCCTTCCAAGGGGGGATTCCTCATGGCAAAGTTGCCATAAATCAGTCGTGGCTTGAGCCTGAGTAATTCTGAGTAAAGACATGGGTGATTTTACTATTAGCATCGCAAATTACATGTGTATACTTGTTGATTGAATGGGTTCCCTTGAGGTTGATGTATATCAGTGCAAAAAATTCATTATTAATAATTTGAGTAAATGTGTACACTAGATGTATACCTATTTTTCACATTTTCGGACACCACAATGATTTCCTCGTGTGGTAATATTTTTCCTTCTAATTATGTATTGCAATAACAAAGAACTGCTGCATTTGTGTAGATGAGAGGAGCAAAGTGTATGCGCGTTGTGCACACGCTACATTATGGTTAAGCATGTGCCCTTAAAATAGCATATGAATAACACGCCACTGACTTTTAACCAGGTTTTTTCTGGTCTATGGCGGAATTGTTTTCGGGGACTGCAAGATAGCACCAGGGAACGTTTGCGCCGGAACACGCCTCTTCGTTTCGCTGAACCGCCCAACGAACGCACGTTCATTCCCTAACTTACCGACGCGCGTCTGTGGAGGGAAAAGTCCCATATGCGTCGGGTGTAAGATGGGAATGATACATGCGTTTGTGTAAAAAGTCAATTGCGCCGGGTGTAAGATAGTGCTACATTAAACATTTAGAGCCCTATCTATACATTATATAGAAAGCAGTGTGAAAAAAGCAAAAAACCTACACTCTTAAATAGAATATAATATCGAAAAATGATCTAATATCAAACACCACTGATTAGACTTAGTTGGGAAATGGGGACATTAGTGCACCATCAATGTGTGCGATGTATCTGAGAAACTGTCTTCAGTCACTTGACTGTTAACCACTGTACACCCTCACCTGGCTTTTGATCTTGCTTTTGCCCACGTCTGAAAAAGAAACTTTGAATATCCATCTATGGAGAAACAAACATTTATTTAGGCTATGTCTTCAAACCTTTGGCCAGAAGACACTGACCAGTTACACTAACTTTAGCTAGCTTACTTTACAACTATGTTGAGGTTTGAGGGTTAGCCTAGCTAGTACTGTTGCTGTTGGTCTATAATATATGCTGTTAGCTACTGTATTTTATTAGCTACCCGTTTTTTGTTTGTAAAATAAAACATCATTGATGTAGTAAATAATTATGTTTCAACACTTTCGTCTTACATTATAATATCTATTTGGGTTTTAGAAGAGCTTACGTTTACACGTCGTCTACTACACCGTCGGCAATCTGCAGCATTGATTCACCTTCTCCCTCTCCGCGCGTGAAAATAGTTTTTTTGAGCAAAGATGTTTAAGGCGTGACAAGATACTCAACTCCTCTTTAGTTTCAGTAATGATATTCACAGTGGATGCCTATATAAGTGGTAGTTCCATTTAGGCAGAGTCGAGTCTTACTATATAGAAAATCTTTGGAGAGTTCAGTTTTTTTACTGCTCCGGCTGTTGCCATTTAATCACATCCTCGCGCTGTCACATAAAACGAAGGAATAAAATGTATTTCAGAAAATTATTAAACCAAACTTTTTAGGGGGGCTGAGATAAAAAATTGGGAGGCTGAAGCCCCCCTAAAAAGGGTCTAGCGCCGCCTATGCAGTGAACTCATTGTCATGTTCACGAAACCAATTTGAAATTATTCAAGCTTTGTGACATGGTGCATTATCCTGCTGGAAGTAGCTGTCAGAGGATGGGTACATGGTGGCCATAAAGGGATGGACATGGTCAGAAACAATGCTCAGGTAGGCAGTGGCATTTAAACGATGCCCAATTGGCACTAAGGGGCCTAAAGTTTGCCTAGAAAACATCCCCCAAACCATTACACCACCACCACCAGCCTGCACAGTTGTCACAAGGCATGATGGATCCATGTTCTCATTCTGTTTACGCTAAATTCTGACTCTACCATCTGAATGTCTCAACAGAATTGAGACTCATCAGACCAGGCAACATATTTCCAGTCTTCAACTGTCCAATTTTGGTGTGCTCATACAAATTGTAGCCTCTTTTTCCTATTTGTAGTGGATATTAGTGGTACCCGGTGGGGTCTTCTGCTGTTGTAGCCCATCTGCCTCCAGTTTGTGCGTGTTGTGGCTTCACAAATGCTTTGCTGCATACCTCGGTTGTAACACGTAGTTATTTCAGTCCAAGTTGCCCTTCTATCAATTTGACCAGGACCACACCCCTAAATGCATTTAAGAAACTGCCATGTGATTGGTTGAGTAGATCATTGCATTAAGGAGAAATTGAACAGGTGTTCCTAATAATCCTTTAGGTGAATGTATATATATATACACACATATATACACACACACATATATATATATATATATATCAAAGGACATAAACATGCTGTACATTTAAATACCTTTTTGCCTTTATATATTACAATTCTTAGGTCTATAGGATGAAAATCCACCACATTTACTTAATTCAGAGATAAACCAGTTATACTTTTATTTTGTTGGTGTAGAAGGTAAAAACGATTTTCAACTAACTTATGCAGATTGCATGTTGCATATTTAGAAAGTGGGGCTTGTAACATTTCCCGTCCTACTACAGTCCTGCTCCCTTGTTTTTTGTTCTTTGGTCTTAGTTCAGGTCTGTGTAGGTTCTGTATGCCCAGCTTCTGTTTATGTGTCCCTCTAGTGTTGTTAGTATGTCTGTCTATGTTTAGGTTGTATGGTCACTCCATTCCAGGTCTTTAGTTCACATGTTTTAGTTATCCGATCCCATTTGTTAACTATGTTCACAGCTACATTACATTTATAATTTGTCCCTTATTTAGTTCTGGTCTCCCTGCATCCAGGTGGCTGGTCATTGTTGCCTTTCTGTCAACCTCACTGTGTGATTCAAACTGTTCCTGTGAGTAATCCCTGTGTCATGCTAGTAACTTGTGTAGTTTTGTTATTTTGTATATTCCTAAGTTAGGCGTTTTTCAGTTTGTTTATTTAAATATGTTTGTTCTCCTATGGTATAGTTTAAGTTACAATAAACCTATTTTCATTTGTACAGCCTGGTTCCCTACCTGATCCATATTTCCAAGCATGACAGAGCTGTTTTGCCATTTTATTAATTTTTTAATTTGTTCCATTTTTTTATGTTATTTGGAAACAAATAGCGTTAATTATAACATCTCATTTATGCTGTTGTATTTTCGTAATTTTATAGGCTCTATAGAATTTCAATGATTAAAAAAGATTTTCCACTGACATATTCAGAATAAATATGTTTTTGGATCTGCAGTATGGTTCTACGGCGCACCCATTATTTTTTTTCTAATATTTTTATATTCAAATACAATAGCGATAATTTCAGCTTGTGCATTGTGGATTTTAGAATTGTTCTTTGTACAGTTTTCTATAATTTATTCATCTGGGTTGATGCACATGCGCACAGGTCTTGCCATAATGGCTTGACATCAGCTAGATTCCGTCTTCCTCGACAGTTGAGGAAATTTGGATCTAGTATATACTAGAGCTTTTGTGTTAATCAAAATATTCTTAATAACAATTGTTTAAAGCGATCTTCATGAAAACTCACACTCCTAACTGTCTGACAGGGAATAACCTAGCTCAGGCAGTTCGACCTGTGAGTTTTGGTGAAAATCGCCCCAATCATGTTATTCAGAATAATTTTATCAACACACTATTGTTCATGTTATTGTATTAATCAAATTATTCTAAACAACAATTATGCAAAGTTATTCTCATCAAAACTCCAGGCCCAAATGCCTGTCTCAGGAAATATGGGCTAACTTTTAAGGTATTAGATCTATTTTTTGTAAATAACGTGTCAAACTCTTGCCATAAAGGTGTCAAACTCTTGCTATTATATTTGGCATGTGAAAATATATTTTTTGTGTAAAGATGATCCGCCATGCATGAATGTTCTGCTTCTGCAAAGAGCGCACTGACACCCCTGTTCTAAATAATATGTTCAATGCAATTTTAATGAAAACTCTAGGTTTAACTGCCTGACTCTGTGAAGAATTGGTATTAATAATTCTAAATCACTGGTGTCAATTTCAGGTTTGCCTTTAGCCTATATTTTCCAAATGAAAATATTTTTTGTGTGTACTGCGTTGCCATGCATGAAAGCACTGCTTCTGCAAAGAGTGCACTGACACCACTGTTTTAAGTAACAGCCTATAGCCTATCTTCAACGTGATTTATATGAACTCGAGGTCTAACTTCCTGTCTCAGGGAATAGCTTAACACCTTGGTATTAATTAATTGTTCTAAATCACAGCTAAACTCAAGTTTGCCTATAACATTTGGCATAGGCGTATGAAAATATTTTTTGTGTAGCCTAGAGTTGGCCCGCCAGTCCTGAACACACTGCCTCTGCAAAGAGTCGACACCCCTGTTCTATGTGATTTTCATGTAATTATTCATGAATATGCATCTTTTATGTTGCTATTTGAAATCCTTGAAATGTTAAAGTGGGTTATTTTGTATGTTCATAGGCTACATCCACTCAATGTTTTTATGTTACTGAATGCTTTTGTTCCAAACAACTTATTCACAATAAACAGACTCATCGATTGCATTATTTTCCCTAATATAAGCTTATTGTGTAATAGTCTGACTGAGGTCAGTGTAGACTACTTTTGCGTTCATTTGATTTTTTTCTGAAATCGGATAGACAAAAAATTGACTTAAGTCAAAATATTTGTAATTTTAAAGCTTGTGAATGATTTCAATGTGTTTAAATGATAAACAAGCCAAAACAATTTTGGGCGTTTTTTTGTGCATTGTCACGTTTTTTGACGAGGTTTTGGACTGGATAACCTTGCTGGCATCTGGCAACACTGTCTGCCTGCCTGCTGCATGCAGTTTCAGTGTGATCATAGAGAATAAATGAAAAGGAGGTGCAGAGAAGCTACGTGAGAGAAAAAACAGGCCCTTCAAGGCAGACGCTGCAAAATGTGTCAAATTGAGACAAATGTTTTCGGCAGTAGGCTCCTTTTCACTTTTCTGATTATAAAATGTATTAAACACCACTTTGTTTGGAAAACAGTGATGGTCAGATCATCCTTTCTCATGTCAGTTTATAAACTGCTACTTTTATCAATCACTGATTAATCTTTTAACATCCTTCTCTGTCTCTATCACACACACACACATACAAGATATCCTCTCCTGAATTTTTTTAAGGATTTATCTAAGGTGTTCAGCTGCATCGTTTTTGATTGGGTAAGTTTACAATTTATTAAACACCACCTTGTTTTAAATACAGTATTTAATGTGTCAATTCTCACTGATTCTTGCATACTTATTACATGGCGTTATAGTTTTAAGGAGTAGAAGTTGGTATACATATTCAGGGGAGCACAAGGACAGGTGGTATTTGTGATCTTATGTGGTGGGACGGTCTGGGCCAAAATGCCAGGGGCGATTTTTGGTCCCAGTCCACCCCTGGTCATAGTATGGCACTAGGCTACATGAACTTAGAATGAATATATTTACATGGTTAAGTTTAGTTGTGAGTCCATTCAAAGTTTTCACCAACAATCATCTTGTGGGGGGTTTCTTCCACGATCAGTTCCTACAACACTGCGGCGGATGATGAATAATATTGTTGGCAGTCTAAGGATTGAATGGATTGTCCAGAAGCATAACGAAATACTAACTTAAATACAAACAAGCCCTAGAAATCTAATAGTCACCTGGGGGGTATTCCATAAAGGCCACTTAGAAAAGCGAAGATTAAAGTCCTAAACGAGACTTGAATGAACCAAACTAATCAGCTGCGCTTAAATCGGTTCCATAACGTTAAGTGGAAGCTCAAGTGATCTCACTAATTCAAACCAGGTTCAAATAGTCTAGCTAATAGCGTGTGCATGCCATTGTTCAGAAGCCCTGATGGTGGAGAATATATTCATCAATTTACCATGGCAAATAAGGGGAAAGAAAGAGCAGCAATATTCACCGCGACTGAGCAGCGTTTGCTTTTCGAAACATATGATTAACAAAAAAGGAATACCGCAGTAATTAATCAAACAAAAGAGAAAGGCTGGCAATAAGTTGCTGATCGTCTAAATGTGTATGTAGCAAATAATTGGAAATGTGCATTACTATAATCAATGAAAGTGAAATAAAATATTTGTCAAAATACATTGAAGTGTGTGTATGTGAGAGAGAGAGAATAATGACCAACTTTGACAGCAGCAATTTAAGTGAAGAAAGAATTACATTTTTGTTTCAAAATAATAGTGCCCATTCCAATGCATGAAATAATCATTGTAAAATAATTTTAAAGCTAGTGAATTATAATCAAATCAATGTTTTTGGCTATACTGCCTCAAGTACTTGAGGGATTGAGACTATATTTGGATGAAACACATCCTATTGAACATTTATCAATAGCACATGTTTTGGCACAATGAATAGTTTAGTTTATATGAGACAATATGTTCATAAAATTTAGTTTACTGCATATCTTTTAAATTTTTTATTAAAAACATTAATCTTTTTTCAAACTACTTTCATAGTTACTTAAACACATAACACAATTGTTTTCGCTTATAATTCACCAAAATGAATTTACAATGATTGTTTCATGCATTGGAATTTGGCTATTATTTTGAAGACAAAAATCTGCGTTCGACTATAAAAAACTCTTCGTTCGTGTTGCTAGTGTTGCTGAAACAACGGTAATCAAAGAGGACATGTCCGGGGAAAAGTGGACGTATGGTCACCCTAGACTGTCACTTATGACCGTGCCTGTTTCATTGTCCTCAAACGGATTCAATACCCCAGTTTTCCTTTACAACCATCCTTGGTTGCCTCTCTCTCCCTAGACAGGCAATTTTATGTAGCACAGCACATGAAACTACAATGTAATCTACATACATATATGCTATCCCTTCCCTCAAATCCATATTGCTCAAGCAGGTAGTTGTCAGAAAAAGCCAACGGCTCTGCCGTCCCTGACAGTATGTTCTCTTTAAAATGCCCTGCATATGATCGCTACCTCATCCACCACCTTACGAATGAAAGGACACCCCGTGATTATGCGTCTGACACATATGGTTTGAGCTTCCTACTAAATTTATTCATTAAAACAATCACACCAACTAAACAAATGTAACTTCAGTTTAAAGCATTTGTTACACTTTTTGTATGTTCAAATTTATTACATTTATTATTAAAGTGCATTTGCTTTAATATTTGGACTGATAATGGTTACATGATATTGTAGTGGATTTTTAGATGTTCCACAGGACTGATTATAGCAGCTGTCTAAGAACTACCAGGCTCCACACTCTTGAAGACTGTTGGAGTGAGACCCGGAAGGGAGGGGGGCCAAAACCCCCACTATGGGTAGTCAAACAAGAAGCTGAGAGCTCAACATTATACTGTATATCATGATATATCATTTTGGGGCTTGCTGGATCATCCCATAAAGGGAGTTTTGGTTTCAATACATGCATGGCGTTATGATTTTCTCCACAGAGCAACTAGAAGTGACTAATGCTAGCTTTCTACAGGGAAGCACAGTCAACATGTGATAACCGAGTCCTTTTGTTTCCGGATAGCGCCGCCGAGACGACACAATGTAATTGTAATGTACTCTGTTGTCTCCTATTTCAGCCAGTGAACTGACCATATTTAGTATGCAGCGGGACTTTGTGGGCGTCCCTTCTCGAAGGGAAATATAAGTCTTTGTTTAAGGTTAAACTGATGAGATTTCTTTAACGACTCTCCTGGCGACACGTCTGAGTGTGCCATAGCAAATGTGTTGGATA
>JACXGM010019740.1:0-18228 GCA_016801145.1 Umbra pygmaea
TGGGGTCAATGTGTGTTTGAGGAAGAATCATCCATCCAGTGTTTAATATTTCTTTCTTTTTTATTCTGTATAGTATAGTAGAGCTCTTAAGCTATTTAAAATAGTATCATAGGATGGGCTAAGACATTTGGATCATAATAAAAAATCATGCAGAAGGTAAATTATTAGAAAGTGTCCCACTTTACCTGTATTCACCCTAATTTAAACTATAATAATAATTATCGAGGCAAGAGCTAGAACTTCAGAGCCTGTATGGCTAGTCGAGGAGGTTTTGTGGCTACAGAGAAGCAAGGGTAAGTTTCTAGCTAGATTGAAAACATTTTTAAGGGGAGAAATTCTATCAAAGCTCCACATGGTTGATAATAGACTAGAATAGTGGGTAAATGTTTACTGCTTTCGTTTCAAGAGAACTGGTCTTATTTTTTATCAACCTAAACTTTTATCCAATCTGCTTTCTTCCAGATAGGGAGGCAATCACGGAAATGCGACCCATTTTAAATCGAAACGTCTTCACAAGGGTTAACTATAGCTACAGTATACGCATTAAATATAATGAATAAGGGCGGTTATAATCTATCATCAACCTACAGAACGTCAACATTGATATGTCCATTCGTCTAAATTGTCAAAACTATACACAACAGACATCTTTTTTAACCTCCATATTTAATTAAAAGACATTCGTGTTAGCAGTGTATACAAGTCGCTATTGTTCTCAAACACAGTTTTCACAGTATTTCTGAAAACAATTTTTTACTCGATTCAGTATATATTTATTCATCACTGTTCGAAAGATGTATGATGCAAGTTGAAATTGTTGTCGTAAAGGCAAGAGCAACACACCGCAAATCCAAATGTAGACTGGTCTGTCGGCGCCTATGTCCCAAAATATAGCCCTACCTGTCACACCTAGCAGCAGCAGCGCCGAGTCAGACAGTTAATTTGAAGGTGAAATTAGAGTCAGGTGTTCTCAATCATTGGGAGGACAATCAAGTGTAAGTGAGCACCCTGTTTTATTTAAAGAACAGGGATCTGTCAATGTCAGATCTTCACAACACGTTTGTGGAAGTATACTATAACAAAAACAAAGGAGATTTCTAAGGATGTAAAAAAACAAAAAAAACAAAGATTTGTTGATGCTCATCAGGCGGGAAAAGGTTACAAAAGCATCTGTAAAGACTTGACTCCAGTCCACAGTCAGACAAATTATGTATAAATGGAGGACATTAAAGACCATTGTTAGCCTCCCCAGGAGGACCAAAAAGATCACTGCACGAGCAAGGTTTGTAATAGTCCGCAAGGTCACAAAGGACCCCAGGGTAACTTCTAACAATACAAGGCTTCTCACATTCGCTAATGTTTATGTTCATGAGTCCACCATCAGGAAAACACTGAAAAGCAATGGTGTGCATGGCAGGGTTGCAAGAAGAAAATCCCCTCCAAATTGAATATTTGTTGCCCGTCTGCAGTTTGCTCAAGATCATGTGGATCAAAATTTTGCTTTTCAATTTAAATTGGATGCAATACACAGAGTGAAAGGAAAACACTGTATTCCAGCATAAGAACATTATTCCATCTGTGAAACATGTATCATGGTTTGGGGTTGTTTTGCTGCATCTGCTCCAGGATAGCTTGCAATTATTGATTCTAAAGGAAAATTACAGGACATCTGTCTGTGAACTGGATCTCAAGAGAAGGTAGGTCAAGTAGCAAGACAAACACTAGCTGCATTAAGAACTGCAGAGGACCTCCTCCTCATCGACTACACCAGATTGACCAGTTCTTGCTATGAGATATTACCTTACTCTTCAACCAAGGCACCTGCAAGTTCTCTGACATTTCTGGGGGGAATGGCCCTAGCCCTCACCCTCCAATCCAAGAGGTCTCAGACAAATCGATCCTGCTCTAGAGTAGGGATGTGTGCAGTTAACCGATACTGAGAAAGTATTGCCATCCATCCATTTTCATCCGCTTATCCGGGATCGGGTCACGGGGGCAGCAGCTCCAGCAGGGGACCCCAAACGTCCTTTTCCCGAGCAACATTAACCAGCTCCGACTGGGGGATCCCAAGGCGTTCCCAGGCCAGGTTGGAGATATAATCTCGCCACCTAGTCCTGGGTCTTCCCCGAGGCCTCCTCCTAGCTGGACGTGCCTGGAACACCTCCCTAGGGAGGGGCCTAGGGGGCATCCTTACCAGATGCCCAAACCACCTTAACTGGCTCCTTTCGACGCAAAGGAGCAGCGGCTCTACTCTGAGATCCTCACGGATGACGGAGCTTCTCACCCTAAGGTAGATGCCCGCCACCCTCCTGAGGAAACCCATTTCGGCCGCTTGTACCCTGGATCTCGTTCTTTCGGTCATGACCCAGCCTTCATGACCATAGGTGAGGGTAGGAACAAAAACTGCCCAGTAGATTGAGAGCTTTGCCTTCTGGCTCAGCTCTCTTTTCGTCACAACGGTGCGATACAATGAGAGTAATACCGCCCCCGCTGCGCCGATTCTCCGACCAATCTCCCGTTCCATTGTTCCCTCACTCGCGAACAAGACCCCAAGGTATTTGAACTCCTTCACTTGGGGTAAGGACTCATTCCCTACCTGGAGTAGTTACTCCATCGGTTTCCTGCTGAGAACCATGGCCTCAGATTTAGAGGTGCTGATCCTCATCCCAGCCGCTTCACACTCGGCTGCGAACTGATCCAGTGAGTGCTGAAGTTTGCACTACACCAATGTGAACTAAACAAAAGCTAATGATTTCTTTGATTTGTATGTGGGACAAGTTGGCTGCAAACTGCATCTTGCAAGCTAAAAAGGAAAAAAAACGTGTAAAATGAACTATTTTCATTCAGTAACTGTACTTGTTTTAAACAATATAAGAAAATATAGCATTTAGACTATCCAAAACATTAAACAGCTTAATTTCTTGTCAAAATATTTTAGTTTATTTATGGCTTATGGCCAACAATCAGTGGCATTTATCCGTCAGGTACTTGTAAGCTGCCACACGTAATATGAAGACCCTGGTTTACATATTTTTGTTTTCAAAGTTGTTTATTAGTATTCCTGTTTAATAGTGTTTAATAAATATTCAACAAATAGTGCTACTTTATTCGCAGTCAGTTTTGTTTGTCAGAACAGTGTAAAAACATCAGAATTAGGAAAGCAATAAATACCCTCAAATACCAAGATACCTTCAAAAATGTTATAAACACTGTGATATATTTTAGCAATATCATTGGAAATGTTATACTGTTAAAATAATTCTAATCCACATGCACTTTTGATCAACCACAACCTACTCCCCTCACAGAGAGTTTTCCTGAAGAAATTATACAAATAGAAAGTGTCAATTAACCCCATTTAACTTTAGGCAATGAGAAGTCTACCAGCAACATGCAGGTCCCTAATCCAAAGGATCACACAAAACATTTACTAGTGCAACAATTTGCTCTTACAAGATCACAGAGCACGCTTTTAGGAAGCATTCATCAACCAAATGTTTGGGAAGTTTGTGTTATCACATTCCTGAAAGGTTTTGCTCTTACTCTTTTTATCTCTTTCCTGCAATACCAGTTTTTCTCAAACTCGGTCATGGGGACATGATGGAGTGTGTTTGGTATACAATGTATAGTTGTTATACAAAGCTAATTTGAAAAATCACAACATCATCACCTGTATTTGAATCAGTTGTGTAATGTTAGGGCAAAATAATAAAATTCTACTGGGATCACCAGGACAAAGTTGTGGTAAAAAGTCTACTGTGAAATGCAACTGGACTTCACTAATCAAACCAAATTCACCCCACCCCTCCCTCACTCACTCATTACATCCATGTAGAAACCAATTAATTCTGCACAACCCAACAGCCTCCACTTTCATTTCCATTTGGCAGAACTTCCGAAAGCATAAGTAGCACTTAAGGTCGGGAAGAGTTAACTAAACCATTAAGCATGTTATGAGACGGTAAATGAGCCGCTCAAAAGGGAGAGACTTAGGACACAGGACATGAGAGGAATTTGAGATGTAATGACTGGTTTCCCATCAGAACACAAATAATTTCATATACCGTAGTAGGAGACTGTGTGTGGTGTGTGGAAACTTACCCTGTGAAGAACCGGGAATGGTTACACTGAATATTTTGTTGTGTCTTGCTGTAATTATCTGGATTGAGGTAGACTATAAGACTAATATAATTGTTTAATAGGTATGGGCCATATGCAGACAAGTTGCATTAATTTAAAGCATGAGCAGCAAAATCCTTTTTTTGTCTTAGCCTAGTGGATTGGGCCCCTCCGTACAAGTGGGAAAAGCCTACAGGACCTATTTTTGTTTGACTTATTTTTGGAAAACCTCTGGCATGTTTATGCTTTAGTGAAAAGAGAAATTGGAACAGGCTAAAGGGCAGTGAGCTGGATTCATACCCATGCTTAAGAGATACATGTACAACAAAGGCAGTAGCTTAAATAGCTGAACCACAATTTATGCATCGTGCAATGCAATCTAAACCGTCTGTGCACGTCTGCTTTAAATTTGTATAATCCCCGCCAGATGCGATGACAACATGCAGAACAAATAGCAAAATTAAATGTTAATCAATTATTTAGCTGTAGAAACAACTCCAGTAGGGGTTTGCTCCTCCGTGCGACGTGGACGTCAATAAGTGTCACGTGAATAAGTGTCACGTCTACCGTCACTAGAGAGAGCATGGGAGTGGATGTACAGCATGATGGATATTTGAGCGAGATGTTTAGCGGGATGCATGCTGGGTGCTGTGACGTTGTGCAGCATGAATGTTTAGCGTGTAATTTTGAAGAAACTGTGCCTTACTAATTTAATCAAATAAATTAAACACTCTCCACATGAAATTCAACGGCATAGACTGAGTAAAGAATAGTGTGCACATGGTAGCATCTATACCATCGACATCTGTGATTCACCTTTACTTTATAGACAGTGGTATTAAGTTTGAATATTTTGTCATGCCATTTTAGTAAACATGTTACATTTTAGTTGTAGGAAAAAGATTATATGAAGTGAACCTATTGCTGTTGTTTGTTTTTTCAAAACCTAAGTTCTTTTAGTCTATGTTTTTATTATGAAGATTACTTCTGATTGTAGGCCACTGTACAATGGATATGGTCAACTCGGTCAAGTCTGTGATGGCATATATCAGACATGCTGGACATGCTAATAGGGATTCACACAAAAAACAAACTGAACAAAACTTATTTGTTCCAAATCATGGGAGGCTGTGTGAGCCCACACAGAGCAATATTGAGAAAGCCAAGCTCAATTATCTCAAAACAGATCTATCATGGATGAAAAAAGATGGAGAAGGCAAAGAAGATAGGTTGCAATTTGGCATGCCACATCCAATGGCTGGCTCTGCCCACCACTATTCTTTATAAGATAGTTTACACCAAAATAACTAAGAAAGGAGACACTACATAGTTTAATCTTAGTACCAGAATTGGCAGTAATGGTGAACTCGTCAGTGGTCGAGAAAATAAACAGCGAGCTGTCATCAAGGATAGACATTTTATGTTTTCAATTAGGCTATTCTTCCACCTGCAAAACCAGAAAGTCAATTTAAACTACGAAGAGGGTAAAAAAGGATGACTGATGATCCACTACAGATTGTCCAGATGGCCGATTCTGGCTATTTTGATCAGGTATAAAACTGTTTGTCAATGTCAAGTCAATATAATACCATTATGTGGGTGTATAGTAGCACCTGATACATCCTCTTTTTACAGTCCCACAAAAGCTGGAGAAAGTAGGAGGTGGCTACACCAACAGGTGGTGAGGAGATCACACAAGATGAACATGGAGTGTTGTTTTCAGTGGCGATGTTTCCGGTTCTTGAAAGACAAAGTTTGTTTGAACCTTAAAAACGTGACACTTTTTGTCATGGCCAATTGATAATGTTGTACTTAGCAAACAGAGAACACATGAATGTACACTTGAAACCCTGCTACCACTACCTCACACAGAACGCTAAAGCATAATTTAATTTGGACCATTTCATTTATAAACTGACTTGATATGCAATTTGTATTGTTGTGGTTGATCAGAGAGTAATTACATCGATCAGCCATAACATTATCACCACTGAGGCTGCGTAGCCGCAGACCTGTCAGGGCGCCCATGCTGACAACTGTCCACTGCCGAAAGTGCCTACAATGGGAAGGTGAGCATCAGCACTGGACCACAGAACAATGGAAGGTGGCCTGGTCTGATGAATCGCATATTCTTTTACAGGACATGGATGGCCGGGTGCGTGTGTCACTTACCTGGGGAACACACGGCAACGGGATGCACTATGGGAAGAAGGCAAGCCGGCGGAGGCAGTGTGATGCTTTGGGCAATGTTCTGCTGGGAAACCTTGGGTCCTGCCATTAATGCAGATGTTACTTTGACTAGTAACACCTGCCTAAGAATTGTTGAAGAAAATATCCACCCTTTCATTATTTGGTAGGGTGGACCATCCTCTGTATTCTTTGCAAATCAATTGAGAGGAGTGTTCAAGTAATGTATTTTGGTGTATAGAAAACAAATCTGAATATTTTTTTACAATTCTGATAACCCTAACCTACAGGAATTTGCAGTTGAATATTGTTAATAGGGCTGAAACGATTCCTCAAGTAACTCGAATAATTCCATTACTAAAAAAACTTGATGCAAAATGATTTGCCTCAAAGCTTCGTTAAATAAATGTTGCCAACGTTATATCGCTCACTGTGTTTCCGCACAAAAGATTATTACTGTCACACACCGGTTTGACACTGCTGGCAACACATGCCGTGAAGACTGACAGCGCAGATTACAAAATATAATAAGAGAGCGTAAATAGTGAGGGGCTAAGGGAAGAGGCAGGCTGGAACAAAGTCCAAAGTTCAAACGTAATTAAAACAAAAACTCTGTACAGTGTGTCTACTGCAAAATCGAACTAGCTTACCAACATGATAGCATGACGTCAATGCTTCAGCATCTCAAAAGAAAACATTGAGTCTCACTTAATAATCAATTCCATCGTATGGACGATTAAACTACACCAAACACAACAACTACCAGAAACAAAGACAAGAAAATATGCAGTGGTGAACACAATTTGATCTAAACAGCAGACTTGTTGACTATTCCCTCGAAAAAACAACTGTTGTTGAGCACCAATTTCTTTCACTCTCTCTTCACAGAAAACAGGTGATCAACGATCTACTAGCATAAGTGTAACAGAGCTGTGTGACATTGTAATCAAACATATAAATGAAAATAGTAGGGATGCACCGAAATGAAAATTCTTGTCCGAAACCGAAAACCGAAAGAGAGGAAACCAGGGCCGAGAACCAAAAAAACGAAACACCGAAAGAAATGATGACGTCACACATGTAACATCCAGTAATTGTGTGGCGGCCTGGGAAAACCCTTCACTTTATGGGCTGAATACATCTTTGGAAACTACAAACTCTCCTAAAAAAACATGTTTGAATCACTCAGATATCTTTATCACAACTGAAGTTACATCATTTTAAAGTTGGCATGAGTATCCAAAAAATGTTAATGTCATTGCGATTACCGACGGTTAACAAAAGAGATGATAAAATACTTTTTCAGTTTTAAAGACAGGATTTCTAGCTCATCCTGTAAAAATCGTTTTCACTGCAATTACAAATGTATTGCCTAAAATGTTAATGTATTGTTATGTTAGTAGCCTAATTCAGCAAATTTAGTACAGTTGTGTGCTATCGTACATGTTTATCCTCTACATTGGAGATATGGAGAGCATCGCCAATGTGGAATTGGCTGTGAATTGATTCGTACAGTAAACGACAACTTGTGTAGTAATCTATTAATACAGCTAAATCAACTTTAAGTACAAACAGCAGAGCAAAGGTGAAAATGTGAGGAGGGGTCTTGCTTGCTACTCTCGGAATCAGAGCCTCTCGCTTCCAATTAAAGACGGATACAAGTTACAGGATATCAATTGCTGCTTAAAATCTAATTACATCAAGACATTACTGCAATTACGTTTATATATTTTGATCATAGCCTATTTTCTAAACTTGCCAGCAAAAACTGATAAGCACTTTGCAGCATGGGCTCAACCCACTACTAAAAATGGGACTGTATTTTGATGTAGCGTAAATGGAAATAAATCTGTTTGTTCATGATCACGCTGTAAATGTATATGTCAGTTTAAAATACAAGGCTGTATTATTAACATTTAGAAAGTTATTTTTAAGTTTAATACAGGCTGACTTCACTGATCGGTTGTTTGGGTCTGTCTGCTACAGCACTTAAAAGAGCAGGCGACGTAACAAAGCTTTCGATTTGACAAGGAAAACCTGGCTAGCTAACATGTCCAAAAACCACTGAACGAAGTTAAGGGTGTAACCTATACAAAACATAAAAAATATAAATTTTTACAGGGAACACATTTTTGATCTTTTTTGGCCTATAGCCAACAATGAGTGAATGCGACATCAGACAGGATCTTACTTCCAGTCCGCCACACAATTATCCAATTTATGCTTCAGACAAGCATGTGCAGGTTGCGGTTTCAGTTTGCGTCATCACAACATTTCGGCCGTATTGTTTCGGTGATAAAAGTATTTCGGCGGATGGGCTACAACAGCAGAAGACCCCACCGGGTACCACTCATCTCCACTACAAATAGGAAAAAGAGGCTACAATTTACAAGAGCACACCAAAATTGGACAGTTGAAGACTGGAAAAATGTTGCCTGGTCTGATGAGTCTGGATTTCTGTTGAGACATTCAGATGGTAGAGTCAGAATTTGGTGTAAACAGAATGAGAACATGGATCCATCATGCCTTGTTACCACTGTGCAGGCTGGTGGTGGTGGTGTAATGTTTGGAGAATGTTTTCTTGGCACACTTTAGGCCCCTTAGTGCCAATTGGGCATCGTTTAAATGCCATGGCCTACCTGAGCATTGTTTCTGACCATGTCCATCGCTTTATGGGCACCATGTACCCATCCTCTGATGGCTACTTCCAGCAGGATAATGCACCATGTCACAAAGCTCAAATCATTTCAAATTGGTTTCTTGAACATGACAATGAGTTCACTGTACTAAAATGGCCCCCACACTCACCAGATCTCCACCCAATAGAGCATCGTTGGGATGTGGTGGAACGGGAGCTTCGTGCCCTGGATGTGCATCCCACAAATCACCATCAACTGCAAGATGCTATCCTATCAATATAGGCCAAAATTTCTAAAGAATGCTTTCAGCACCTTGTTGAATCAATGCCACGTAGAATTAAGGCAGTTCTGAAGGCGAAAGGGGGTCAAGCACAGTGTTAGTATGGTGTTCCTAATAATCCTTTAGGTGAGTGTATATATTACCTAAACATTGGACTTGTGTACTGTGATTCTAGTCCAGTTATTCTTATCTTTTTTTAAGTAGCCGGCCAGCGAGATACTGAGCCCTAAGAGGTTAAAGAGAAGGGACAGAATGAGTGAGAATTTAATTGATTTAAAAAATGGTTGCTTGTGGAAGAAATGGCTCAAGTCAGAACAAGAAAGACATCAAGTTCTCATTTGAGTAATCTTGTTGGGAAAGGGCCGAGAGATGTTAGTGTCTGAACTGCCAATTCTGACGGACATCTTATAGTATGGCATATACTTGAGGGAGCAATGTGAAGATGACAGGAGAAACTACTCCATGGTCAAGTTAGAGGAGTTATTTGATATTTTGACATGCAAGTGTCAAATGCAGTTGTGAGGAGGGAGGCTGTGAGGGCTGTGAGATCCAAGTCCACATTAACTGTTTCTGCAGCAAAGAGAAAAAGATTCCTGTGAAAGCTCTTGCTTACATGAAGGGACAGAAAGAGAAGTTTGTAAGTAAAGGTCCTCACCAAATAGGAGGCCCTGATCTGTCAGAGCATAAGAGAAAGGTGAGGACATTAGACATGCAGAAAATGGGAAAGAAGGCAGATGTTCATCACAGATGTGGATTGAGTGTGACTGCAATGGTTGGCTGCACATGGAATGTGCCGGTATAGAGCCAGCTGACTTTAAGCACTCCTCAACATTTCATTGTGGCTGCCAGAACCCACAACTATAATTCTTTAGACAGGTAGCTAATCCTAATAGGGGTGGAACGGTTCAGTTCAGGCAACGCCGACACACAGACCTCGTCATATCCACCACTCTCTCACCTGTAGGCTACTACTGTAACTGACTGGGAAACTGAAGTTCACCCAAACTTGCGATCTTAAAGAAGCCGGCGGGTCCTCTAACTATTATGGGTCGCCACCACTCGCCACACTTGTCCTTAGTCCTGCTATCTCTGACTCACTGGACCATCAACCTGACAAAAACCTGCATACATAGACAGAGCTCGGCTACTTAGCTTCAGAGCTAAAGCGGGGATACAGATTAAGTGTCCCTAAAGAACCGTCGTATCTAACAGTAGTTTCGCATTACATTAATTAATTTGCACTGAAGTTTTATTTATTTTTATACTGTGTATTCTCCGTGTAAATTCATGCACCGAACCATGAATAATGCCCGGAATGGAACCAAACTTCTACAGTAGTACAAACAGTTTCTGTACTTATAAAACGAGGCATTGGATAGTTTGTAAGTACACCAGAAGTATGTTTAAATAACACTTGCCTGGTGGCTGCTTACTCTCGGCTGCTAGGCAATACATGTTGTACTCTGTGCTTGATATTGCGGGATCCCGCGCAATCGCGGTAGCAGCCGAGAGAGTAGCAGCCATCAGGCAAGTGTTAAATATTGTTCTGGTGTACTTACAAACTTTTCAATGCCTCATTTTATAAGTTTTACTTTGTATTAATACAATTTGCTTGGTATAAATTTTAATAGATCACTGACTAGTTATGAACTGTCTTTAACGGTCATTTGTGTCTCAATTAGGAACTTCCCAAAACTTGTAAACTCAGCTGACACCTCTGACTGTGGTGCACAGTACATGGGAAAAATAATCTTGTAAGGTCATAACCTAGATAGAATCCAGGCTGCAACAAATAGCCACCACTATTTTTCTGGCTGTACCACGTTTAGACGAGTAAGTTTATACTGAGATGAAAATGTAATATTTGTATTGTGTTATCCACCGACTCTGTGAAATAATTAAAAAGGAGTTCATGTCCTGTCATAGAGGAAGAAATAAGGGTATGTTTTTGTTTTGGTATTTGTGTTTGTGTGTGTTCACATATGTTAGATAACATCTTCCAACAGGAGCTTCATGGTAAATGGACACCAATGGCGTATTTAAATCCCCAGGATGTTCCTCTAGAAGTACCCTGGCATAACCCTACGTCTGAAGATACTAACACAGATATGTGGCTTCCATATTTCTGGGAAACCTGTATGATATTACTTTACTATACATTTAAGTATTGCTGTTTAAATTTTCCTACAGTATTAGTAAGATTGTTCTGGATGTTTTATTGTTAATCATGTGTATTGAGAGGGTAACAACTTAATTGAAATGCTGGAGAGGACTGAAGCATGGACATCAGGACCATGTAACTGGTTTTTGATGTGATGATTCCTGAGGAAAATAATCTGTTCATGGTGTCCACCATGCTGATCGCCTAATGTCATGACATCTCAATTTTAAGTATTCGTATATCCCTACTTTTCATGTATATCTTCTTTATCTGAATCATTATCAAAATCCTGAAAATCCACCAATGGCTGTGAACAAGGTCAATGTTCATATGTTTTAGTTTTTATTTGGTGACATTTGTTTACAATTTATTTATTTTACTTGTTATTTATTTTATTTAACTATTATTGTTTTGATTGTGTTTAGATTTCTATATTAAAGATAAAATAAATAAGGCCAAGCAATATCTTGTCTATTTATTCATAACAATGCCTTTTTTTATTGCACTTTGTATTTCTATTTTGAAATAAACTGAATGAAAAATATTACACTGTTTGTTAGACTTATTCTGACAGTAGAAATGTAGAAATTACCATTTGACAAACATGGGACAGAACTAAATAAATGGACATTTGAGATATTTATTCGTTGTCACAGTTCTTCCCAGTGTGTTTATTATCTTTCAATTGACAAGACTCTTTTTCTGGATATAAACAGAGTTAAACATATACATATGATTACAAAGTGAAAGAAAATGCACTCAGTTTTCTCCTTTCTCCCGTGGGTTTTTAGTGTACTTTAATATATACAGTGGGGAGAACAAGTATTTGATACACTTCCGATTTTGCAGGTTTTCCTACTTACAAAGCATGTAGAGGTCTGTCATTTTTATCATAGGTACACTTTAACTGTGAGAGACGGAATCCAAAACAAAAATCCAGAAAAACACATTGTATGAGAACGGTACCAATGTCAAACCACAAACTATGTGCTATGTGAGCTGAACTGTAAGCAAATTGTGTTTGATTCTAGGTCGCATTGCCAGCTGTAAGTCTTGCTCGATCTGCATGAATGACTGCAAAATCTCTTGCCATGGAAGAATCCAAGTCAGAGTTCAGCTCACGTAGCACGGCGTTTGTAGTTCGACTGGTCGAGTCTGTTTTTCAAAGATGGCGCCTGGCTGTATACACAGATGGTAATGTCTTTTACACTATATTTCTAATAAACTGTCTGTACACAAAGTTCTCAATTCTTCGGTTTGCATGTAGCAACCCTCATTACGCTATCATGGAAGTGTGGTGCTATTTTGAGCCTTGTTAGAGATATATTATAGCGATTTATTTTTACTTCATCCATGCCCACACAACTAGCATTATAAGGTAATTATCAGTTTACACTAAAACTGGGCACATTGGATTAGCATGAAAACATATCCCAGAGAACGGTCGACTCGGTACCAATGTGTTATTAAAACCTAGGTTCATTTTGAGCCGGAGTTGTCCTTTAAGATTAACAGAGTCTCATCAATAGCCTAGCAGATTGACAGACAGCAATTGCAATTAACACAATGTTATATTAAGATTCCAAGGAGGAAAATGTATGATTTGTTTAAAAATACATGTTAATCAAGGTCTATTGATGCTTGAGAGCTACACACGTGGCATTTGAAAGAGGAGATTCTGTTGCAAATAATGGGTGGTGGATTAAGTACGTGGGTTCATCAGAGCCGGAGATATTGCATCTCAATGTCAGTCGTTTTTCAACAACTTATTTTTTTTACTAATAACATTAAAGACAGGAAGCAGGAAGTGAAAATTATGGGGGAAATGGCTAGGTTTATAAAAATGTATAGGAAAATAATTAGAAATATGTGCAATATTTTGATTTTGACCTGTTTGCATGTCCCCAAAACATTGTCAAACTGGTTCTGGAGCCCTGGGGGCATTTCAATATGGATTTTACAGCTATTTTCTTCATGATTCACATGCAATTACCCATAATAAATTTTAAAAATAAACATACGGTTTTGTTTTTTAAGAGATGTATATTACATAATACATAAAATCAATGTCTTGAATTGTTGCATCTTATTTCTTTATGTTGTAGCCAAGAGTCTTCTGAATACAAAACTATAAGGTACTTCACTGTTGGTCAAAGTACGACCTTTACAGAGGCCAAAAGGTCAACCTTATGCCAGGCAGACTTAAACCCCATTAGACATTGAGGGTTAAAAATAGTTAGAAGACTTAATTTTGCAAAAAATTGCTTGCCAGTGATATTTAGATCCATGAATAACAGCTCCTACATTACTCTGTTTAGCCAGGACAGTGACTCATACAAATGTTTTGAGTTTGTTTATTTTATGAAACACATTCTTCAATCAAAAAAAAAGTTTTTTTTAAAACAACAATATTTATCTGGAATCTGAGTTAGGAGGCATAATATAACCAAAAAACGTTGTAATAGTAGCAAATTTTTTAATAATTGTCAATGGAGTTAACTTCTAAATATGTGAGTGGCCAGAAGAAACATTTGAATTGTTAGTTGTAAATACCCCCACTTTTACCACCAGCATTGTCTGAAATTCTCATTTTGGTGTATGTTTAGAAACACATCCCACCTCACCGCAAAAGCACTCACGATAGGCAAATAACCTTGCAGGCTTCAAAAGTAGAAGAGCACATTAAACAGGCTGATTTTATAAATCTGTGTTTTTGACAAATGTGCGGGCTTATTGCCAGCCAAAAGCACACCCTTGATGTTGTGCATAGTCAGTGCAGTATACTTACGTAGTATGGGTCTTTGATGATCAGCTGTTTTTCTGGGTCGTACGAGCCCAGCAGCTCGATCTTGGCTTTGCTCTTTTTTAAAGAGTTTGCCTTCTTTTTCAGGTCACTGTACAGAGAAAAGAATGTGACCTTCAGTTGAACTCAAAAAGACTGTTAAAAGACAGATGCAAATTAATATCAATGTCATTTTAGTCTTAACCACCCATTTAAAGAAAACATTATTATAAAATTATTTTTGTATAATACTTACTGTTTAAGTTAAATGTAAAAGCCTGTAAAGCTTTTGGCCATTAAAATTAAACCATTTTGACAGTTACCAGAGACTACACAACTTCAAACAGGTCCTGAAATGTATGTTTTGGTGAATGATATTTTGGTGTTTGAATATACAAAATGGATGGATATAAAAAACAACAACTCTAATCTAGGCATTAAAGTCTATAGCTTTTTTACTTTTTTCTTCACCATGCAATTAATCTGAGGGCCGATTCTTACTGTAATTGTATTCTCATCACATTGTAAGCAGTGTGATTGCTCAAATGAGGTTGCCAGTCATGCACTTTTTACCAGGAGTGGACTGACTCCCAGAGTAAGAACTACCAATATGTACTATTGACTCACATGCCTAAAACTGGAGGAGTATCCCCCTGTTGTAATTATGGGGGGCAACATTAACATGAGTGGCAAAGCACTGTATATGTAAAAAGAACTTGTGGTGGCCAGTGACTAAACTGAAATGCAAGTAAAGCGATAAAGTGAAATGAAAGAAAAACAGATAAGGCCATTGGTGATAATTCGGGGGGAGGTAAGGGTAATTCCATTATCTCTCGAGCCAATTAGACACTTTGAGATAGGAACCAAAAAGGAAAGAGCAAAGCCTCATAAGAGCAAAGACGAGACATCCAAAGAACTCAGTAAGCTGCTTACCAACCGAATCCACCATAGGCATGTGATTTCAAAATAAAGAGTCCTGACCGTTCAAAATCTCAAGAAATATCTTTCCACCAGCCCAGTCTGCCACAGAAAACAGCTTAAAGGAAAGCTCCACAAGTTGTCTCTGCAGCAAGTATTTAGTGGCCCTAGTCATCAATAACTGTATAGAAATGTAAAAATAGGCTTTAGTTTAATACTTTTTCTATTCTAAATCAGAAACCACAAACTAAAGCTCCAATACCACCCAAATACAAACTTTCTCAAGTGTAAAAGCTCTTTAGTATCATGGTGTCCATCTGTAGATGTTGTCAAAAAGGCATTATGTCATTCAAAAAGTAATTGACATCAAAGCTAATAACATATGTTTAGACTTTGACTAAACAAAATGAACAAGGATTGCAATAAACGCAATTATTATCGATAACTTCTACAGATGCAAATTGTGTTCATATTGTGGTAGTCCCCTTCCTGAAAACAGGAATCAGTACAAGCACACGCACACACGCACGCACACACACATACCTCAAATTGCTCTCATCCATACACAGGATGTAGTCAAAATTCTGAAAATCTTCTTTTGTCACCTAGAAGAGAAAAAAAGAAGAAAAAACTGATGTTTATAACTGAGATAACGGTTGTATATCCCTCATTTTGTACTTAAATTTTCATGTGTAACTTTAAGTTGTCTTGCACTATTATGCTTTATCTTGGCCAGGTCTCTGTTGCAAATAAGAATCAGTTCTCAAGTGGCCTACCTAAATGTTGCATAAAGGTGGCATGTTTCAAACTACTCCATTAAGAGATTAGGTCAACTTCTGTTTTCCAAGATTCATTGTAACAGTAATTTCTCTAGGGGTGCCCAAATGTATGTATACAAAAACATGTCTCTCTCAATGTTCATTGTTATGAAAGGGCTAAATACAAGTTCAGGTTGCTAAAATCTCCAATTCCATCCACTACTGTAGTTGCTATAAGCTTATGTTAAAATGTGAAGAACCCTCCATAACGCACAAATAGAACCTGGGATTTAAAGAATTCTGAATGACAGAATTACGTGACCCTGTTACGTGAGGAACGTTTAGGAGTAAGAGATGAACAGAGGAATTAAAGATTGACATCTAGTCATGGCGTCAGATGGATAAAATCAGTTGCTGAGCTATTGAGTGACTCATGGTCCTATTTTACGGGCAACATTTACGATACTGAGTGTCAAGAGCTCAGTTGAAATCTACGCTACTACATGTCAAATGTGACGTGATGATCGAAATTGGGATGACAACCAAACAAATAAAACATGTTTGATTATAACAATTTGCATTTCGTGCAAAAAAAATAATCTAGGATTTCCACTGATATGACAAAAATAATGTAATCTATCTCTGTGGATTCAATTGCTCAATAACATAAACAATACATAGTTTACATTATATCTCCTCACATTTGTCTCTCAATAAAACAAACAAAAACAAACAAATTCTCAATTTTTTTATTAAACAGATGCCCCTCTGTCTCCAAACTGCCTTTTCTCACAGGCGTGTGGAGACAGGGGCAGGAGACTGAGAGTTAAAGTTCACAGAAGTTAGCAGGAAACTGGGAAATGAGACAGTGAGAGAAAGAAACCTAGAAATTGTTGAAGTTCATTGTATAAAGACATGGGTGGCTCAGAGCCAGTAATAAGGCAAGGGAAGTGTTGTGCTCCCATCCCCACATTTACGAAGATCAGAATGAGTTTAGCCTCTTTAGAGAGAAGTAGAATCATCCTGTCATCAAACAGCCAAAACTTTATGACAACCTGTTTGACAGGTAGAGCAGAGCCTTCCTATTGGCTGAGCCGATTAAGCCCCATGCCTTTCCTTTCTCCTTGTGCGTTTCTATTGGTCTGTTGTGCGCTCCACCCCAATGCGTTCCTATTGGACCTTTGTACACCCCTCCCTGAAACACCGTCTGTCAACAAAAGTTTGACAATAGGGGTTCAGCCTTGCTATTGGTCTGTTGTACGTCATGCCCAGAAACCGGGCTGTCAAGAGTTTGATGATCATCTCTGTTCAACTATTGGTTGAATCTTTTTAAATGCACTACCACCCTGCAATTCCCCACTGAGCCCCCTACCACATCTTCCAACTAATTGCTGAGTCAGCAAAGAACCTTAGGTCAAGGCTTTCAAAGAAAAGTTTCTCCTAAGTAGGGGATGTGAGGGTCTTTCAGACATAGGGTGTTCTTGACCATTAGGTTATGTACACATTTTCCCTATGTATCTCAGGTGCAACCTTCTAACACATGTTGTTTGTACAGGTGTGTACTGTAGAAGCTCATAAAACCATTTGTTAGAAAGTTATCAATAGGGTCAGCATGATATCCACAGACCCAAATTCTTCAGTTTGGATCAATATGTGATTCTTGGGCGCCACCAAGTGTCTGTCTGTCAATGTGCATCTGTCAGGAGCATCCATTGTTTCCTGCAAGCTAAGCTGCCCCTGTGATTCTCTGTCCAACATGTTTTTTATACTTATGCCTGCACCTACAGATGGTGTAGTGATAATTTGCTCATCAAGGGGAGGGGCTGCACTTAGGTATAACGCGCCTATGGAGGATATATTTATTCATAATTCAAATTGAAAGTCCAAAGAGAAAACAAAGCGAGATCAAATTTAAAATATTATTACTTTAATATGCTACTAGGAAAAAACATGCCATAATTGAATTTAATATATTATATATACATAAGTGCTTAAACTAAAATCTTTGAAATCTTTTATTGATTGATTTGACATTTTAAGAATCACCTTTTCCATTTGGATTTAGTGTTTGGCATTTCCATTTGGATTTAGCATTTCTATTTGGATTTAGCGTTTGGAATTTCCATTTGGATTTAGTGTTTGGCATTTCCATTTGGATTTAGCGTTTGGCATTTCCATTTGGATTTAGCGTTTGGCATTTCCATTTGGATTTAGCATTTGGCATTTCCATTTGGATTTAGCATTTCCATTTGGATTTAGCATTTGGCATTTCCATTTGGATTTAGCGTTTGGAATTTCCATTTGGATTTAGCGTTTGGAATTTCTATTTGGATTTAGTGTTTGGCATTTCCATTTGGATTTAGCGTTTGGCATTTCCATTTGGA